>QKWP01002684.1:13188-38238 GCA_003550325.1 Gigaspora rosea | reverse complement strand
AAAAAAAAAAAAAAAAAAAAAAAAAAAAAAAACACGACGATAAAACATGAAAAGAAACAGAAAAAAATAAAATAAAAAAAAAATAGAAACACGAAAACACTAGTAAACTGGCACATCCTTATGTCTGTGCTTTACATTTTACTTATTTGTGTGGGTAATACAAACCAAAAAAAAAGGGTGTGGGATAAAAAATTTAGAATTAAAGCTTTGGTTAATATTTTCTGTTTTGATATGTCAAATTTTGCATTCTCCAATTGCCTACATATAGAACTGTAACTTGAACTGGGTAAATAACCATAATTATCAATGTGTTTTTGATCGAAGCATATCGGTGGATTTGCAGAATTGGGTTTACATGGGTTTGTAAAACGATTTTGTATATATAGTACATCCATGTAATAAAAAAGTAATTAAAATTTAAGGAGTAATAACGATAATAAAATTAAATTTATTGTTACATTATTGTTAATTACTCCTTAAATTATTTTTATATACATCCATATAAAAAATGTTACTAAAAATTTAAGTTCATTTTACAAACCCATATAAACCCAATTCCACAAATCCTCATATATGTCGTGTTAGGTACCTGAAGTTACACTTGCTTAAAACTGCTAAATAATGCATGCAAGAACTAATTCCAGTAACTAATTTTAGTCAAATGCAACCTCAAGCACTTGTTATCACTTTCAAGGTTAGCACTACATATATTTTGAAAGTAACCAGGATTGGTAGTGAATAATACCCGGCTCTTAATCAAAGGGCACTATTTGTTGGGTATTTATATCGATTATTATGATCGAGATAAATATAATAATAGTATAAATTAAAATAAAGGATTTTTTGTTTAGCATTCTTTTTAATGTAGTAAAATACGTATATAAAATTAAAATGAAAATAACTATTGGTAACTATATATATTAAAGAAAGTATAAGTAACTATAAGCTTATACTAAAGAAATTTAAGTGCTTGAATTAAAAAGGATGGCTGGCAAAAAATTTTTATTATTGAATATGACCTGAGTTTTGGCCGGATCATGTATAAATAAATTATTTGAATTATTTCTGTATTTATGTACGTACATACCTGCTTGAGCAAACAAATTTTTGTTTTCTTTAACTTTGATCAAACGATAAAGCTTTTTTTTTTTTTACCGGTATTCAGTAATAATATTCGATTTTATGCTTAAAAAAGCTCTAGGCTTTTGTATTATTAGGGAAGTTCCAAACGATATATTCAAAGATTTTGTTTAATGTTTGATTAGTTATTAATTATTATTTTGTATTTTTTATTATATTAAAGCTTCTCTAAAAACAACATTTCGTGTATATATACCGTCTTTACCTTGAATTTCACCGTTCTTGACAAAAACCTTAAGATTGGATCCTTTATGCACCCTTGACATAGCCACGTACAATTGTCCATGAGAGAAAACTGATTGTGGAAGGTACAAACCAATGTGAGGTAATGTTTGTCCTTGGGATTTGTTGATGGTCAAAGCAAATGCAGATCGTATAGGAAATTGTTTTCGATTTAGAACGAAAGGTAAGCCTGCTTCTTCAGAGGGCAAAAGAGAAATTCTGGGAATAAATACACAGGTGCCTTTATGATCTCCTGTTGCTATTTCGGCATCTATTGTTCGTGTTCAGAATTGTCGACAGATAAGCTTTGTCCCATTATACAGTCCATTAACTGGGTCTAAATTTCTAAATAACATTATAGGAGCACCGGCCTTCAATGTAAGCTCATGTGGAGAAAGACCTTGAGGTGTTAAAGAATTAAGATATTCAATTGGATATAGATTTAGATCATCCTCTGGTACTGAGTCAAAGCTATAGTATGTGTGTTGTTCTTCAGAATACTTTGCTATTATTTTTTCATTAATTTCATCAACATTACTATTTAATGGTCTCTCTGTCATGAAGGTAGTGTTCGAGACATTTTTAGTAAGATTTGAGTATATGGTATTTATTAGGGAGTCAATGAGATTTTTATTATTTTGTGGACAAACGATCATTTCATCGGGAAGTTGAATCAGATCATTTTCTATAGTGGGCTCAGTACCATTGCCAATTCTTAGTAAGTACTCCGCGAAAGTTCTTGCATCATCATTGGCGGGGCAACTTGCATATTAGAATATAAGTAGAAGACTTGAACATGACACCATAAAAAGGACTTGTTAAACGCGGCATTGACTATTTGAACTTTAGTGCCTTTAGGAATTACAGGCAAAACCTGTTGAAAGTCCTCATCAAATAGAAATATTTTTCTACCAAATAGAAGATTATTTTCCATAAAATCTTGTAACATTTTGTTTACAGCTTCAGGGATGTTACAATTTGTCATATGAGCTTCGTCCCAGATTACTAAAACAGCTTCTTTAAGTAATCTTGCTAAGTCAGTTCCTTTTGCAATATTACAGGTTCCATTTCCGTTTGTCATGGTGATTGATATCTTGAAGCGAGAGTGTGCAGTGCGTCCACCAAGCAATAGCACTATGGCAATGCCTAAAGAGGCTACTGCCAACACAATTTGATGATTGGATCGTATATAAGCAATTAGGCATTCGTAGAGGTATGTTTTTCACTTCTAGCAGTGCCATCAACAAACAGTACCTCCTTCACCTCTATTTATAAGATCTAGTACTTTATCGAATACTGCACGCTGAGCTTCATTTAATATATTTATTTTAGCGAGGTCTTCTTGGGAATATGGTAAGACAACTCTTCCAAAATTGTTCTTGGTAATTCGGCCAGATTCATTTCTGACAATAATTCTGATAAGTCATAATCATTTATTGTTTTCGTATGTCTTTGTAAAAACACATTCAGACTTTGAAGAACTGCCTGAATTTAATGTTGGTCTTTTGGAATTCCTCTGTATATAAAATCTTCTGCCATTGCGTCGAGGTTCTTATTCCATAGTTGTCGCACATCTGCAACATTACCAAAGACTAATAATATTGCAAATAGATCGCGTAATTGTTTAGGCATTCGAAATTCTCTTGCTTTAGCCATGCATTGTCGGTGTTTATCATCGTTCTCCAGAAAACCTCTGCACTGTGCGCTTTCTTTGAAAGTATTACATTTAATACCATTAACTATTTTGAGCTCTTCAAAGTTTTTAGCTTCTTTCACTTTTGTTAGAAGCAAACGTAGATAGTATCGTTCACCTAAACAGAAGATTATTGTATAGTAGGTATTAAATTTTATTTTTTATTAAATTTTATTTTGTTAAACTTATATTTAATAATTTTATTTTATTTTGATTAATTAATAGAATAATATTACAAACCTTCACTCGGATGGGCCATGTATATTCTCCCAATATAACCTCTGCGTTAGTGCTTTTTCCATGTTTAGATGCCTTATTCTATGTATAGTGCAAAGAAAATTCTGCATAGAGTAGATCTCTCGCGTTTGAATCACGGCATTTATTTCGAAGTACTCGGTAAGAGTTGTTCGCTGATTTTTTTCTATATCAATAACTTCTTCTAGATTGTCATCTTCATTAAAATTACTCTTTGTTGGTCATGAAGATGTACCTGTAAACGTGTAATAGCTGGATAGTAGCTGAATTCATTTTATTCATATTAAATCCTAGGATTCTCCAGACAGCTTCCGGAGCTGATATCCATTATGCTTCAACAAAATTTTGAATCTCGTTGATTACAACCGGTAGACATTGAACGTTATGTTGATGCTCATCTGTTACTTCAATTATTGCTCTGTTGTGGCCCTTATAGACATACTTAAATAATTATTTTATTGCTTTAATGCTAGCATAGATTTCCATATTGATATGGCAGCCGTATTTTGCACAAAAGAATTTATTCTATGGAACAACCCATCAATTATCCAAGAGAATCGTTTGATTTCTTACTTTCACTTCAACTTGACAACCATCTTGCCAGCAGCGATATATAGGATATGAATTTTTCCTTGTAAGGTTTCATTTTGAAATTGTTTAGAATATCCTTTTGTGCATCGTTTGTGCTCTGTACAATCATCAATCATGCATGAAGCATTAGGATTGAGCTCTCCGCATGGTCTATGAATCATGCTAAAAGCAACTGTGGCATATGTAATAGGATCAACTGTTGGATCAGGTATCTTAGTACTGACAATGGTATTATAGTCTATAGGTGTTTTCGGCTTATCTTCCAGATGGAGTATTATTAAAATGTGCACATGTAGAAGACCTCACTTCTGAAATTCAATAATGTAAACATGTGCAACTATACGTCCAAGGATCCCACGTTCGAAAAGGTCTTTCTTTAATTCCTGAAGTTTCATATAAAAAATCCATACTACAGAAGTAAAAAGAAGTAAGTAAATGTTAGTATAATAAAATTGGCTGCCATCAATAAGAATAAGGCAGATAGGATTGTTAATGGAGCACTCTGTTTACTTTATTTTAATAGTAATACTCCGGAGCATCAGCAAATTTTATATATAGATATATATCGATTACTAACCGGTAAGATATATATCGATACCCATCACCCCTGCCGATTACTATCGATAATAATAGTAATCGATATATATCGATATATATCGATATTAATCGATATATATCTGATATAATATCAATTAATAATTATTATATTCACATAATCATGCTTTTTGAACATTTTACAGGTTTTCGCAAGTTTTCGCAAGTTTCGCAATTTAATTATAATTTTTTTTATTTATTATTATTATATAATATTTTAATTTATTAAATATACAATATTCACAAGTTGTCGCTATTTAATATAAAATTTTATTTTTTTATTATATATTATATTTTAAATATTACATATATTATATATTATTATAAAAAAAATAACAAAAAAAAATAAATCCAAAAAAAATGAAACCAAAAAAAAATTAAAAAAATGAAAACAAAAAAAATAAACTATTATATTCTTTATATTCGCTCATATTCGCTTATATTCGTTTATATTCGCTTATATTTACTACTTCTTGCAAAGTGCCAGAAAGTTAGGTTGTTTTCTTGCAAAGTTCTGAAAGAAGTAAGAATAAATAAAATAAAAAAAATAAGTAAAAAAAAACAAACAAAAAACAAAACCGAAAAAATAACAAAAAAAACAAAAACGAAAAAAAATAAACTATTATATTTCGCCCATATTCGCTTATATTCGATTATATTCGTTCATATTCGTGACTTCTTGCAAAGTACTAGAGATGTTAGAATTGGTGTTCTTGTAAAGTGCCGGAAAGTCAAGTCGTTTTCTTGCAAAGTTTCGAAAGAAGTAAAGGATAAATAAAATAAAATAAAGTTAAAAAAATAAGTAAAAAAAAAGAAAACAAACAAAAAACAAAAATGTAAGCAAACTAAATAAAAAAATAAACAAAGCCCCAAATCTCCATTTCGAGTTTGTGTTTTTGCAATTTAAAAATCGTCGAAGGTTTTCGCAAAGTGCCGGAATAAAATATATTAATAAAAATAAAAAAAACAAAAACAAAAAACATGAAACAAAAAAACAAAAAAACAAAACCTTGCAAAAACTTGCAAAAACTTGCGAAAACTTGCGTTCTTGAACTTTCGAAATTGCTAGAAAAAGTAGTTGTGTATTCTTGCAAAGTATCGAAAGGCTGAGTTAGCTTGCGCTAAGTACCGAAAAGTTACTGGATTTCTTGCAAAGTGCTAGTAGTAAAGTGTAGAAATAAAATAAAAAAAATTAAAAAATAAAAAAAAATATAAATAAAAAAAAACAAAACAAAACTAAATGAAACAAAACGAAACTAAATGAAACTAAATAAACCCAAAAAAAACAAAAGGAAAACGAAGAAACAATGTAAAATTGATAAAAGACCTAAATTATAAACAAAAAAAATAAACAAAGATCTAATCTGATTTTGTAGTACAATTATCAAAAATCATCGAAACATTTCAAAAATATTAGTAAAACGTGTCATTAATATAATACAGGTTGCAGATCATCCTAAAATATTTCGAAAGTATTCGAAATATTAAAAAAAAAAAGAAAGAGAAAAAAAAGAGAGAGAAAAAAAAAAGAGAGCAAAAAAAGAGAAAGAAAAAAAAAAGAGGGGGTAAAAGGGAGGGAGAATAAAAATAGGTCGAAACAGCTTTTTTTTTTTTTTTTAAGTTTTTTGGCACACATTGTGGTATATATATTTATGATCCTTAGTAGCTTACAGATCAAATGGGCTTAAAAGATTTTGAACTTTTTTTTTTTTTACCTGGTGATTTGGGTTGAAATTTTCGTGATATGGTCAAAACACTATGTAATCGTTAAAGATCTGCTAATCGTTATATATCATTTCAAATAATTATGATTATAATCGATTTATAGATATATAACAATTTAATATAAAAAATGATATATGGGGTGATATCAATAGAAATGGGACAAATTTATCTAATAAATTTGTCACATTTTTATTGACTTCACCCTATATCGATTATAGATATATATCAATTTTTCTCCAATTAATCGATATATAATGATATTATGATATATATCAATTATAGATATATATCGATTTTTATCCAATTAATCGATATATAACGATATTTTAATCGATATATAACGATATTATCAATCGATATAAAATGATTAAGTGCTATATATCAATCAATATCTATGTATAAAATTTTTTTATAGTAATTACAATATATAGTGAGTTAGTTTGAATCAGTATATGCTAACTATAAAAAGTTTGCTTTTTTTTTTTTAATTAAAGTGCCTGTCTTGGGACTTAGGAATTTTATTCAAGATATTAGGGCCATCGGTATCCTCTAGGGGAATGCCGGCATTTGTTACATAGACGAGGATACATCTAGCCACACGTACACTTTTGGTGTCTAATTTAAGTGGTCCGCTCAAGGGTTCCACACTAGCTACCATACCTGCAACCCAGCTACAGGAATTGCCTATTTAAACCCTCTAGTCCTAGATGAGGATACATCTAGCCACACGTACACTTTTGGTATCTAATTTAAGTGGTCCGCCCAAGGGTTCCACACTAGCTGCCATACCTGTAACCCAACTATGGGAATTGCCTATTTAAACCCTCTGATCCATGTTCCACCTGCCAATCCATCTTGTATCACCAGAACAGGCCCGTTACATAAGTCAGTCAGCAAGTTCTGGATACTTATTCATTGAATAAAAAGTTTGTTACAAAGCTCATTACTCAAATAACAAATAGTATATAGCTTAGTTTTATTAGTGAATGCAAATTTTTAAAATAAGTGTTGCAAAGAGAAAACCTTATATTGCTATATTAGTTTTAGCTCATTAATCACCTTTTGAACATAATAGTAATTTTATTGGTTAGTAGATCGATATAAAACTACAAGTCACTAAGAAAGTTAGTTGATTATCAGATAATTTGGGCAGCAAAATTCTGACCAAAAATTCTAAAAATCAATTATTAAATATTTGGTTAAATGTAACTTTTTTTTGATATTTGCTAATATGGGGTTTTTGCAGTAGAAAGGGCGGATACGTCAATATATAATTTTGAGATAATTGAATTTAATTACTTTGTTTTGATTTTCAGACTGATTCAGTTTAATCAAAATTCACGATTTTGATTGGTTAAATATAACATGTGACTAACAGGTAATCTCGTGATGCGCTTGGCTTTGGCCTTGCGTAACTTTTTTTTACATTATGTATCTTGATTTTTTATTATACAAATTGATTTCCATTTATAATTGAAAAATGTTGATCACATTGAAATTTACCAGAATTTAATAAAATATGTTTTTTCATTTTGGGGTCATATCTGCCCTTTCTACTGCAAAGCCCCCATATATTCCCTATTTTTTATTAATCATCTGTTTTATCTATAGTGAAGCATTTGTTATATTTTTGCACTTGTTCTTGTACTCACTAGTCGAAGTATCAAAATTCGGCACTACAAGGTTCGTATACAAATCGGCATTAAAAGAGAGAAATCGATTAACATTCGGCTATAACCGAATGTTTAAAAAGCAAATTTGGTATAATATCCGTTTGTTTACTGATTTCTATAAATAAAAATCAGCAAAAATCGGCAAAAATAGAAAAAATCGGCAACCGAATCTTATCGTTTTTATAAATTATATTAATCGTATAATTTTCGGCTATTTTAACAATTCGTATAAGTTTTGTCAAATAAAACATATAATTTGCATATATCAAAGAAATTTTTAAATAAGATGAATATTGATATGATTTTATCGATGTGAACTTGAATAATTGCAATCGATTGTAAACAATATAAGGCAATGTAAATTAAAAAATCGGTAAAAATAGTTTAAAAATCGCATTATTAATTACTAAATTTAGATTAAATATATTAAATATTAAATTTACGATTTAAAGGAATTACAGCTAAATATTCTCAAGAATTTTGTCTATCTAATATTTTATACTTGAATGGTATAAATCGACTAAAAATGTTATGTACCGGAATAATGCATTCACGATGAATCGGATAAAATTGAGTGTCCCAAAGTTCGACATTACATGTTTCGGCATCATCATTGCTGCTAAAATGAAATCGAGTTGCCGCTGAACTTACAGGCTTATACCATTTGATGTATGCCAATTTGTGTTCAATAAACCCATTCAGCAGATTTACTGAATGATTAATGAAATATTGGACTTGTGCGGGATACAAATCAATACTTCCATCTTGATTCACAAACCGGGCCAAAACAAACGAACTTTTTACATGCTGAGAAGACATGTCAGAACCAAATATTTCTGATCCTATTCTGCATCTTCCATATTGGTCCGCCTGGTTAAGAACAATAATTGAGTCATCAAGATTGTCAGCAAAAGGTTTTCTAAAACTCAAATTTTCATAAGTCGCAGTATAATATTCTACTAGCAAGTCCAATAAATCGGCAGGAATTATTAACTTTTGCCGTTGAGGTGGTAATAACTCACCAGGAAATCGTTCTAAACCAGTAATAACCGATTCTTGAATATTATACGTATTAAATAAAAACCTACGCATTTCATCAGAAGAAAACTGATTTGCATCTGAAAGTGACCCTACTTCTGATCGATTTGGCAACAATTCCAGTCCTTCAACTTAGATGCAGCTGTTAAGCTAACAATGCGACTATTATTCATTAGTCTTCGCATTAATTCAGATTCGATTTTTCGATTGATATTCGGCAAGGACCCTAATATTCCATTCATGCTTTCAAATGAAAAACACCAAAAGGAATATAATGGACCATAATCCTGTGCACATTCACATAAATGTAGCGAAAGATGTAGATTAGGAGTAATTTTTTCTGGCCCATATTTTCTTTCTATAAGTTTTATCAAATTGATCAACCTTTTGTGAGCTTCATTCATTAGGTCGCTCTCCATTATTCTGGATACTAAGATCTGGCAAATTTTTACAAATTGTGTTAAAATTTGCCGATTATCATTCGAAAGGTGTTCCCAGAGAACAACAGTAGCATAAATTGTAAAAAAATTTCGCCACTGATCAGCTATAAAATTCAAAAATCCATCTCTACTGCTCACATTCCCTGGAATCCGGCCGATATCTGATGGAACTTGGATCCTATTCACCTTTGATTGAATTTGTGTAAGCATATTTTGGGTCAATATGCCTTCGTCGATCCATATTCGCTTAACAATCCACTTAGCAATGCCCAAAAAAGGCAATGCATAGGATCAACAATAACATGACGAATAGGATTAAAATAATTTAGACGAAGTAATTCAGACCATCGAACTTTATTGTCTTTAACAAAACGCTTTCTTTCAGCATCAGAACTACAATGTCTCCATTCAAGAGCCTTTTCCTGATATACTGCTAAATATTTTTGAACGAACCATTCATCCATATTTTGCATACCGCCGAAATTAAAATGTCTGTTAATGTAATTAGCACTTTTCTCGCAACGATGATATGATACTAATGCCGATATATGCCCACATAACTTTTGAGTAGCTGGAATATCACATGAAATTAGTATCAAAGCAGCACAAATCATTCTTCCTTCTGAAAACTCGGCTGTTGAATTTAGTGCCACACCACACCAAAGGGACTCTAATTCGTCAACAACTGTGGAAAGATAATGGTTTATTTTATGCAAACTCACTTCATCCGGCCCAGGTAATATGCCTAAAACTAACATATTTTCACGCTTAAATCGAATGTCACATGGCAGATTCGCAATAGATGCATATAATACACCGGTACTATGCAATACACCATCGAATGGTTGAAACCAATCAAGGTTTACTATCAATCCCAAATGTGAATCCACCTTTTCATTACAGAAAAATAGTGCTGAATCTTCGCCAAATGGTTCATCTTTAAAGGTTTTCCAAATTTCACCATCATAAATATCGCATAAAATATCATCGAAGCTTGAACGATTTATCCAATGCCGAAGACTATTCTCAAAACCTGGATGCTGATACATGTTATCCAATTGGTGTCTAATTGGGCTGTAAGGAAAAATCAACTCTGGTCGATTTACGATCTTTCCATCTAACAACTTAGATTGCGTTGATAAATTGGTGCCGCAAATCTTGTTTTTTCTAATTTTCGAATTAGGAAATTCTATATGGGTACAACTCATAATCGACACCTAGTTATTATGCTTAAACTTTATCACTTCTTTCTCCTTGTATAGTTTATGACATTTAGGACATGACACAAAACTAATAAATTCGTCAGACAATCCAAGTGCTTTGTTGACTTTATACTTGGATATAGGAAAGTTGTTAAATTCAATACCACCAACTACAATTAGTACTAACTTCATAAACTTTAGAAGCGCTTCAATTTCACCTTCCGATATATTATACTGTATTTTGAAGTTCATGATCCATAAAAGTATCCATGTAAATCGATTGTCGTTATGTACATTTTTGGGTTCTCGTGGTATTTCAAAATCGGGGGCCGAATAGTCTTCGAAAACATTATCGCTATCATCAGAACTTTCATCAGATTCAGTGCTAGTTTCTGAAAAGTTGTCATCTTCGGTATACACATCGAGTGTTTTATTAAACACATCTTCAGCTGCCGAATTTGAACCAAACTCTTCACCTGCCGAATTTGAACCAAACTCTTCACCTGCCGAATGTTCGTAATCAACATTAAAAGACATAACCCTATTTAACGCTAGATTTCTGACTCTGGGCTTAAAAATATATTCGTTCACATCAGACACTGGAGTATCAGTAACTTCTCCAATTTCTTCAATTTCTTCCATTAAATCTTGTGAACCACCCATTTCTTCTTGTTCTTGTGACGATAATGCCGAACTTTGTCTTTTTGGTGGTTGTTGTATCCTACTTTTATGAGCAACTTTCGTTCTATAATCGACAAGTGATCCATTGCACTTATCGCAATTACATATAACCTTTCTTCTTTGTTTTGTATTTTTTCATGGTGGTTTTGATACACCTTCTTCATTTAATAAAGACGAAAGTGATCGTTTTCTTGATGACATTTTAATAATTAATAAAGATAGAATTTGCAAAAGACAATAGCTTTTTTCTAAACAAAAATTGATGATTTTTATACAATTTTTTCTAAACGAAAATTGATAATTTTTATACAATTTTTTCTAAACGAAAATTGATGATTTTTTTACAATTTTTCTAAATAAAAATTGATGATTTTTATACGATTCAATATTGATTATTTTTGTTTAGTATTATAAAATAACAATGCAAAGAGCAACTATGTCAAAAATCAACCTTCAAAAAATACGAATAATACATGATTTGATTATTGCGATTTGTTTCAAATTGATACAATCGCTTGAACAATCACCTGATTGTTGACCGATTGCTTCGCAATATTTTTTAGTAAACATAAATATAGTCAATGAAAATAACATATTTATATTGAATTTTTAGCAAAAAAATACACTTTACAATTTTTTTACAATCATGCAATCAGATAACAATCAAGTATGCAATAAAAATTTGAACAAAAGTATATCATTTTGCAAAGCGTAAGAGGAGTAACAAAATCAGGTGATTTTTTAGGGAGGGAGGGGGTAAAAAAAGTTGAAATTATATATAAAAACCTGACTATTTATATATTAAGAAAGAGGGAGAGGGGTAGGCCTCTGATAAAAAATAATCAGGTGATTAATGACACTGCCCTAATAATTAGTCTCTAATGACAAAACATATTAACAATATATTAAAATAATTTAGTTCTAATTTGCGAACAATACATAATTAAATCACTTGTTTCAGCAAATAAAAAAAAAACCATTGTTTTCGGCATATTAAAAGTTTAGCATTGTGTAATAAAAAATTCAACAACATTAGAACTATTACAGTATTATGCAGGATTAAATTAAATTTTGTTAATTGTTTAATTTTTTTACATGATTTGTCCAACTTTTAATTGTCTTGATTGTACAAGATTCGATCGATTGCATAAGATGAACTTAATTAGACCCGATCGATTACTGCAGAATGTATAAAATCAGGTTTTTCTTGATGCCACCTTAGGATTTCGAATATATATCCCGTGATCACAAATTGATCACAAATATAATGACTGTATAATATCTTCGCCATAAGTTTCAACTATGTCAAAGTTTTAAACAAAATTGCAAACAATACAGTTGTATACAAAATCGGAGATCGAATGAAATCTATAAAAGTTAAGCCTTTTCTCTACGATTTTTTTTTCTGCAACTTCAATTTTTTTTTTCGTCACTAAACCAAACTCTTTTTTTTCGTTACTAAACCAAACTCTTTTTTTTCTTTTGAATACTTATAACCTACCTTTTTTCTTTTCAAATATTTCTTTCGATATATTTTTTTTCTCTACACTTCTCAAATATTTCCTCAATATATATTTTTTTTTTACAATGTCAAAACGATCAAAAAAACAACGAAAACCTTTAAAATGCGATATATCCGAAAGTCAACTACAAGAACCTATCGTTGTAATCGAACCTTTAACTGAAAATCCTTTACCTTCATCCGAAACTTTACCTTCATCTGAAACTTTACCTTCATCCGAAACTTTACCTTCAACTGGACTTCGTCAAACTGGCACTTCTACAACTCAAAATTCTCCCGTTCAATTTGCACCACATTCTCCCGTTCGATCTGCACCACATTCGCCTATTCGATCTTTACCACATTCTCCCGTTCGATCTTCACAACTTGCTAGACCTTCAACACCTGCTTTTAGTCATCCAACTTCACCTGTTATTATCTCATCACCTGAATTAACTTCTGCTTTATTCAACTTAAAGCAAAGATATTCATTACTTCGATTACCCGAAAGCATGTACAAAGAAAAACAACAAAATATTCAATGACAAAAGTCATTTGAAAAGTCGGAAGCAGGTTTATAATCAATTCAGTTATAAAAAATTTCGGCTGCTGTTTCCCAACATATATGTTGGGAAATGGCAGCCGAAAGTTGTGATAATTTTGATTATCTTTCTCATTTTTGTATGTTTTATTTTGTTTATTACCTATTTTTATAGAAAACGAAAGTTTGCGTAAAGAAATTGTAAAGTTAAAGCGCAGAGTAGCCGATTTAGAGGCTGAAAACAAACAAGCCAAAGAAGAAATCGACAATCCAAAACTGCAGGATCAACGATTTCAGAAAGCGAAAAAAGTGAAAGTGAAGGTGAATTATCTAATGGTAATGATGGTAAAAGTAGTTCCGAAATACAGCCATCTCAACTAAGTGCAAAAAGATCTTTTGATCCGAAAGAAGCTCGAGCAAGTTTAATACAAATTTTTACAATTTTTAATTTTGTTTGCGATTTTTCAGTTTTTTCTTATCTTTTATGATTAACTTTTTTTTTTACAATTTTTTTCTTTTTAACAATTTGATTTTTTTTATATTTATTTACGATTTTTAATTTATTTTACGATTTATATCTTTTTATTATTTCGGTTTTCAATTTTTTTTTTAATTTTTTATTTCGATTTTTTTTTTATGATTTTTATTTATGCTTTATTGATTTTTTTACGAATTTTAAAATTTTTACGATTCAATTTTACAATTATTTTCTTTTAATAATTTATTTTTATCTTTTAATTGATTTTTTTTACGATTTTAACCTTACGATTTTTCTTTTTTGCAAATTTTTAATATTTTTTATACGATTTCCCTTTTATAATTTTTTGCAAAAATTTTTTTTATAATTTTTTAATGTTTTTTTGACGATTTAATTTTTTTTCCGTTTTTTCGATTTAATTATTTTTTTTCATTTTTAATAGACTGAGATGAAAATTTTATTAAAAACGATTCCGCGCAAATATCAACTTAATATTGATGAAGTTTTTTTGAGCCCGAACAATAAACAAATTCTTAACAAACTAATTCCGAAATTAGAACGATTGTTGGCGCCGACTTTCACTCCTACTCGAAAAGAGATTTGGGATTGGTTAGGTGCTTTGCACCAACACCAAAGGGGCCGGCATCTGAAAGTTGAACAAGGAAAAATAAATGAAGACAATCGACATCTTCATGCCAATAATAGGATGAATGAAGTATGAAAATTTTATGTTATTATTTTAAAAAAAAACCAGTTTTCGGATATTAATATTTATAACTTACCGAACTTAGCCTGCAGGCTAAGTTCGGTAATTATAAATATTAAAATCCGAAACACGACTGTTTATATTATATTTATTTTTTATTTAATGCATTTATATATTTTTTGCTTACAGAAAAAAGCACAAAGAATTAAAGGCGCACAATCGTTATATGAACGACAAGCAAAGCGAATCATTAAATATGAGCGAAAAGGGTTGATGAATTTACTTTCAGGACCGAAATACACTCACCAGAAATAAGTGAGACCGATACTGAAGACAACAAGAAAAGAAATTCTAATGTGTATGATTATACGTGGTGTTCTAATAAGGTAAATTGATTTTTAATCAAATTATTGCTAAATTTCAACAATCGTAGAAATCATAAATTTCAATTAATTATGCTAACTATTTTAATAATACTAACGATATTTTTATAGTTATAAAATTTGCTAAGAAAAACTTTGGATGAACAAGCAAAAAAGATCTCATCATCGCAACAAACGAGGAAACGATTTTATGACGATAATGCGTTCTTTTTAGATGTAGCTATACCTGAAGATTTACCTGATTGGGCCTACGTTTCCGAAGAAGAAGTTGCACATGATCATATGAAAGAACAAAAAAGAAGAAGAATCGAAGAAGCTTTAAAAAGCATAGAAGCAGAAAAAAGCAAAGCGGCAGAAAAAAACAAAGCAGCGGAAAAAAGCATAGAAGCAAAAAAAACAAAGCTGCAGAAAAAAACAAAGCTGCGGAAAAAAGCAAAGTGGCAGAAAAAAGCAAAGCGGTGGAAAAAAGCAAAGCGACGGATAAAGGCACAAAAACCGATAAAGGCACAGAAACCGATAAAAGCACAGAAACTGATAAAGGCAAAGCAATGGAAAAAGGCAAAGCAACGGAAAAAGGGAAATCACCTGAAAAAGGGAAAGCAACGGAAAAAAAGAAAAGAACCGGAAGATGCCCCTGTGAAAAGACCAGCGAAAAGAGGCCGATTTTATAGTGGCGACTATGATAAACAAGTTTTGTACTCAAGAAAACGAGAGTACAGAACAGGTGAAAGTGCAAGTATGGGTGAGATTCGTGGCGCACTTAAATACGCTGCGGAATATACAAGCGAAGATTCGGACGTTGAGTCTGTGGCATCTGTGAAAGAAGCACCTAAGGAATAATTTTTTTTGAAAATCGTTTTTTTTAGTTTTTTGTTTTTTAATATATTTTATAATGATTTATGTAGTAGTATCTTTTAACCCCGATTTCTAACGATTTTTATCAATTTTATGTTTAAATAAACTATTTTTTATAACTATTTTAACGATTTAAAACAAATGTATTGTGGTACTTTTAACGAATGGTTACTAAATTTTTTGTTTCGATTTTTATCGATTTTAATGTTTAAATAAACGATTGTTATGGCTATTTTTAATGATTTAAAACGAATATACTGTACTACTTTTAACGATTTATTTACGAATGGTTACGAAAATTCTATTTCGATTTTTTATCGATTTTGATGTTTAAATAATCAAATGTTATGGCTATTTTAACGATTTAAAACGAATATACTGTGCTACTTTTAACGATTTATTTACGAATGATTACGAAAATTCTATTTCGATTCCATTTATGATTTCATGCTGATTTTTAGAGTGGCGTATGATTGCCGAGTGGCAGCGATTGCTGCCAAACAGCAATCATTCGACTTATAATAAAGGCAATAAAAATCGTTGTACATTCGGCTTAAAAACCTATAACATTCGTCATAACGAGTGCCAATATTTCGACTAGTGACTTGCACTTATTTTTAAACTTGAGACCATTATACAAACTGTTTTTAAATTCGTAAATTTTTTTAGCCCAAAATAGTTTGTAAATATTAGACAATCAAACAAAAAAAGTAAGTTTAAATTCATGTTCACAATTTTGTATCATTTAAGAAACTATCTCTAGTCATTATATTAGATACAGTCTGTTTTCTAATAGAACCCCGAAATATACATAGATAGGTCAGGTATGAGCTTGCTTATTTTTGAGGTTTTTTATGCAGATTTTTTTCTATTTATAGTAATTTTTTGCTTATTTTTGAAGTTTGGTCTGCAGTTTTTTTTTTTTAGTAACTCTATAATTAACTTGATCTATTTATGTATATATTTCGGGGTCCTTTTCTAATTTTTTTGAAATTTTATAGATTCCCTGTAGATTGACTACCTGAATGGATCATAATTCAACTTGGGTTACTCCCATCTACAGATAATCCAGGTAATACTTATTCAGATCAGAATACTATAAAAATATTTACCATTTATGCATATTGGATTGGGTTTTAAACTTTTGAACCAAACTCAAACTTTTGAACCAGACTCAAACTTTTGAACTAGACTCAAACCAGACTTTAACCAAGCCAAAAGTTTGATATTCAAACTCAGTTCGGACTAAATTGTAAAATAGTTTAAGTTTGAGTTCAGTTGAATTTCGAATTGAACTCAGACTTGCCTAAGTCCAGTCTTAGTTTGGGTCCATCAGAGCCCTACTCACTAGCCTGGTAATGAATTAAGAAGCCACACACTATTAATTAATCTTTACCGATAAATGATTCTGGTCTTAAAAGAAAAATCTGAAGGTGTTTAAGGACCTTCTGAATAGTGAAAACCTAAATAGATATTTAAAAAAATCTAATATTAGATATCCGAGTATTCACACAATTTTTATTTTATTTTCATATATTTTGTATATTTTGTAGTATAGCGCATAATATGCTGCATATTTTAAGAATACTTTGTATAATTTACAATTTGGCACATACATAATTTGGCCATTCTTGCATTATAATTCTGGATATTCTGGATTAGATTAACTTAAATCATGTGGTCACGAGATCAAAAATGCAAAATTACAAACCCATCATGAATACACCTGTTTATATAATTTTTATCTAATTGAAAACTAAATGTATTTTTCAAAAACCTTAGAGCTCGTCTTATTTTGTTATCTCCATTTTAGTCATATCATCAAATATATCTTTCATATTCAAAATATTATCATTATTATCAAATTCAAATTGGATCTTAGGTTTATTCAGAAATAAGTCCAATGTATTTGTTTTGTACACAATTATATCAGATTAAAATCACTTATATAAAAGTAGTTGCACCTCATTTCAATGGGAAAGTTAGGATCTACAGTTGTGGTAGCTGTGGATCTTCTGACAAGTGCTCTTTTGATAATAGTATGTACTTTACATAAAGTTCTGATTCAAGACAATATAATTTGTTTATTGCTATCAGTTAAACATCTAAAATATTCTATTAAGGGTAGGGTGTATGTAGATCATTTTTTATATGATCTACATGGTAAATTGAATTTTTATATAGTAAATAAAAATATGCTTCTAATAAAACTTTTTATTATCTGAGTCAATTTTTACTATATTTATATAATATATAGTTTAAAGTAGCTTGTTTATAATAGTGAAGTTGTAAGAAATGCATCTCTTTAAAAAAAATAAACTTCATATAGAATTAAATTTTCTGAGATCACTATATGGTTTTCCTGAGTTACACAAAAATTTAATAATCTTCATTGGTCGAATCATATGATGTTTATATGTAAATCATATAATATGGTTATACAAAGTTGATCTACAATCTATTTTATATGAAAATGGAAATATTGACACCCTACCCTTAAATTGGATTTAAATTGGTTAGATTGGTGTGTAGTGTTATTAAATATATGTTTAAAGTAAGAGTCATGATATATATTACATAATATTATTTTACTAGGTAGCTAACCTTCGACAGTATCCGAACAGAAATCGGACGGGGACTGACTGGTTCAGACTAACCAGAAGTGGACTTACGACAAAAGGGTTTATAGCGGACCTATATATGAGGACGAAAGCATTTCGGGTTCTAAAACCCGAAATTAAAATTTGAAGACGAAATTGTTTTTGACCTATTTTACTTGAAAGACGAAATTATTTGATACTTTTTTTGAATAGACGAAATTATAAGGAACATATCTATATAAATTTTATTTGTTTTTCCTTATAAAAAATTTTAATTTTCTCTAATGAAGATGAAATAGGCCTTTTTCAAAAATCAATTTCGGTGGCATCACTAAGCGGACCCTACCAACCAGACTACCATAGTCACTTCAGAGAAAAAGGACATGTGTTATAGAATCATGTACCAGAGGGAGGGAGTCCCTGGGTTCACCAGGGCAGACTGACCCTTCTGGGTCTTTGGATTGGAAGTAGGAAAGCAACCGGGGTAAAGAAAGTTCCAGGGAAAAGAAACTAGAAGAAGAACGGGCCGGTACTGAGATTATGTGAACTTTGTAAGAGCATGTGTCATACTATAGATACTAATAAGAAAGTAGTGGCTTAAGATACGGGCCAGGTTGCAGCAGTATTTAAGAAATAGCTTGAGATATGAACCTGGTGGCAGCAGTGCTACAGGTACTATTAGTGGTCAAGTAAGATGCAAAAACCAGGTTGAGTATATGAACGGGATATATAGGATATTCTGGTAGGTTTAGGTCATAAATAAATAGTCTAAGTTTCGGTACTTGGTAGTTGTAGTAATCCAATGCAATAGTTAAGAATATTGTAATGATAACTATAGCTTAATAAAGACTGAGGCATAATTTCACCTTAAAAATAAAAAAAAATTATTATTTTACTATACCCTTTACTCCCTCTCCCCTATATAAGAGAAATTTGATTGGCTATTATGAACTTATATATTTAACATAAGATATCAGAGACCCCCTCTAAAATATTATATAATATTTGGCACCACCCTAATTGCCTTTTGCTATTTCTGATTCTTCTGCAAATATTTTGTCAATTTCAAAAAAATCTACAATAGTTTCACCAAAAATATTTAAAAAATATTGTGACTTAAAAATATGACAATAAATCTTAAGATTAATACCACTTGCAACCAGCTTAGTTGTTTTTTTAGCAATATAAAGTTTATCATCCAAATGCTATAGAGTATCTCTTAAATATTATGATTATCTTGGGCTTCAACATATTGATATATATGGTTCACTTTAGACCAAAGACAATAGCAATGATAGCAGAATTGTTTACCAAATTTTGGACCAACTACAAATATGACCAATTGGCAAACTCCTTCCATAATATTTTCTTGTCAAAGAATTTTTTATACTTTCATTATTAAAAATCTCTGACTCTAATAATTTTACAAATATTATAGGCATTATGGTAGTAGTTGGAATTGGCTAAGTACTTTGTAATGGTAAAGTTTTTTTTGGCATCATTATAACTATATATAATTTTTTTTAAACAATATCTGAAATTATATTGAGGTAGTCATGAGAAAGCATACTAAAATTAAGTATATAAGTATCAGGTTTTATGCAATTTAACAGAAGTAATCTCTGGCTTAAACAACTTCTAAACAATCAATCTTTGCTACTTTTTTTCAAAAATTTTTCTAAAAAGGTAAACTGAGGGTCTGTATAAACAACTTATTGCCAATGATTGCTTGGTATAAGATCACTAGTAAGAAAATCTTCAGAAATTCATTAAGATAAAATATATTATTTGGCTCTTCTTTTTTAATTTATAGGCCTTAGGTTGAGTTTTATGCTAAAAAAAATAGATATTAATATACATCAAATATATATAATTTATGAAATATTTTAAAACTATAAGATGAATATATGCAAATAATTTTTCATCTAGTAACTCAGTGGTCTAAACTGTAGGAAGACTGCCTGAGTGTTCTTTTTTAGTATTACAAATTGAACCAAGAAATACAATCAATTAGTTGGTTTAAAAAATTGATTAAAAATTGATTATAGCCAACTAATTGATTAATCAATTAGTCAATTAATCGATTAATTAACTAATTGATTAATTAACTAATCAATTAGTTAATATATCAAAATGGCTTTAATATAATTGTATAGCTACTAATTACAAGATCAAAGTATAATACTGTATAAAACAACTAGTCAATTAGTTAAATAATCAATTAACCAACTAATTGATTAATCAGTTAATCAATTAATCATTGACAATTAATTAGTTGTCTAATAAAATTATTAATCGAATAGTTACCAAATCAATTAACTAATCAATTAATATTGATTTTCAATTTGAAACACTAATTTTCCTCGCTTCATTACAAGACAATTATAATTGGCTATCTCTCTCAAGAAATATAAAGAATAATAATTCAAAAAGACGATTACTTACTTTTAGAGGATCATAAACAATTTCTTTAATTTGATTAGTACTAGAATTAAATATAAAATTATCTTTTCCAATGATTGAATTAGGTTTTTTACTAGTTTTTCAATTTTAATTTTTTTTATAGCATGTAATTCTTTTTTATATAGATTTCTCTTAGAGAACTTTGATAAAGTAATAGGCAAAGACATAATAACGATACAAATAAGCAATTGCTATTGTTATAACAAAATATTAAAGTGTTTTTTTGAAAACAAACAAAATCAAAACAAAACTTCATGCCCAGATTATAGTTTAATTTATATAGTATAGTTCTATATATAATTAATAACAATTTAACACAAAACAGCATGCATTAATTAACTTGAAAACTGCTTATAAAAATAACTTAGCATTACAATAATAAAAATGATTTAGCTTTACAATAATTCAATGTAAGTCAACTATTAATTTTTATTTGATAATATTTTAACATGGTAATTCCAACAAGCAATTGTATGTTTACTAAATTCGGTACCACAGTTATAAAACATCACAAATCAACTAACAATTACATATTTCTATATTTGGGACTGCGTTGTTAATAAACTTGTTGAAAGGCATTTGATTATACTAATACAAAGTACTACAATAATTTTACATAATACATTTAAGCTAGATCTATAAATTTAAAATAACCATAATATATTTTATTATTTATATATACAGTACGTACATATATATATTGATTAAATATCTAGCATTATAGTTTTTTTATAAATATGTAAATATATCTACATATGGGTAGCCGTCAATAGAAATCAAGCAAATCAATATTTGAAAAAAAATCAATTCCTTAACTTTCACAGCTCATATCTTAATGAATTTTAAAGCTATCTTAATAATTTAATATTCAAAAGAAAGCTTACGATCTAAGCTTTCTTTTGAATACTGAATTATTAAGATAGCTTTAAAATTCATTGAGATATGAGCTGTGAAAGTTAAGGAATTAATTTTTTTTCAAATGTTGATTTGCTTGATTTCTATTGATGGCTGCCCATATGCTTCGATTTTTGGAATTTATAAAAAAAGCTTATTTTTTTAAACTTTAAAGCTAAATAATTTTTGATCTACTGGTCCATTTTAAATGATTTTACTACCAAACTGTTTATCTCTTTAAGATGATCCAATGAGCTAAAAATCGTAAAAATCCAATCACATAGTTATAAGAAAATGTGCTATCAAATAGGTAGCGCTCCTGAAATTGGTTTGACATAGATCAAACCAATTTCAGTTGCATCACCTATTTGATAGTGTGATTTTGGGCTTGTTAGAATCGTCTTAAAGAGATAAACATTTTGGTAGTAAAATCGGTTTAAAATGGACTAGTAAATCAAAAATTATATAGCTTTAAAGTTTTAAAAAAATAAACTTTTTTATAAATTCCAAAAATCAAAGCATATGATGAATATAAATATGTGTTATAAATTCAGAATACTAAATCCTGGGTCTCCAAGCTACAAGAAAATCAGCTAGTTGCAGCAGTATGTAGGCTTGAGATACTTATCCAATACAGTAAAGACAGCTGCATGGCTTGAAATATAAACTTTCGAGAAGTACGCTATTAAAGGACTTTCTGGGTATACCAATTTTTGGAAGCATAAAGTGCCTACCTGAAATCATATATACCAAATTAAAAGTGATGATACTAGAAAATATGGGTAAAGTAGCAGACATGTGAATACTAATTGTTGGCTAAAAAAGGTACATATAAAACCAGGCTGGCTATATAAATAGAAATATGATAGGTTCTAGTAGGTTTAGATCATAGATAAAATAGTTCAAGTTTTGGTATTTAGTAAATAGTATAAAGAATGTAAGCAATAATGTTTTAATAATCAATATATACTCAATAAAAACTAGAGGCATGATCTTACTTTAAAAGAAAAAATAAAAAAAATAAATGTGTATTATTTTATTAAAACCATATTCAAATATATTAGCAAAATAAATATACGAAATCTTTCAAAAAAAATTGCAAGCCAAAATCTTTTGAATAAACTGCAATCTTTTGAAAAATTTTAGTATGCATTTCTTTCGAAATATTTTAAATATATTGCAAAATATTGCAAAATAGACCAAATAAAACAATGCAAACCTCTATTTAATTATTTTATTTTAGGGTCACAGGAGGTAATATTTTGTATATTATTGTATAAACTATAGTTTTTCACAATATTTCGCAATATTTTGCATATTTTCAAAATTTTTTAAAATTTTCATATTATCAAATTTTATATTTTTTATTTATTATTAGGGAATTAAAATTTGGTGCACTATGTACCGTGGTGCACCCCTGATCACAGGGATAAATAGTGATCATCATTGATAATCACCGGTTTTTTTTTTCTACAATTTTTTTTTTTTGGATTTTTTTTTATTTTGTTTCCGTTTTTTTTTTGGTTTGTAATGCATTTAACTAAGCTGCTTTCTTTCCCTATTTATAGAATTTCGTCGTTACTGGTGTTGTTGTTACTGGTGTTGCCATTATTGGTGTCGTCGTTACTGGTGTTGTCGTTACTGGTGCTATCATTGTACTAATACCGTCGTTTTACTGGTGCCGTCATTACTGGTGCCGACGAAATGGAGTTCTTTCACTAATGCCGCTGTTACTATAGTTGTGTTTCTAGCAGCTTCTTTTTGTTTACGTGAGTTTGGTTAAATAGCGCTTTTTCTCTTCAAGTAACAAATTTCGTCGTTTCTGGTGTCGTGTAATCGCGAGTTCCCTCTGGTACTTTAGACAATGGGTGTACTACTATATTTTGTAGTTTTTTTCTTGTATGAAATACGTTAACTAACGCCTTTATTTTTCAAGACAGATTAGTTGTTGTGATCATGTTCGCATTTTTGGGTTGGTTTCTTTTTTTCCATTACTTGAAACGCTTCTATACCTTTTTTGGTTTTGTTTTTAAACGCGTTCAATAACGCTTTCTAGGATGGTCAGTGCAGGTTCTTTTGCTGGTTTCTGTTCTTTTGGCTTGTCGTTCTGGTGCGCTACGAGTTTTGTTGATTTTGTCGTACTGGTGCACCGTTGGTAGTAAATTCACCGTTGGTAGTGAATTCGTCATTGAAGATGAATTCGTCGATGGAGGTGAAGTTGTCGTTGTTGGTGGTACTATAGCTGGTTTTTCGGCTTTGTAAATTCAGTAACTTAATAGTTTTGCTATCATTGTAATTTTGCAGATTTTTGCATTGTTTCGTGGTTTTGGTACTGGTTAGTGGTTAGAATTTATGTTTAGCTTGTTAAGGTTTAGAGTTAGGGTTTATGTCGATTGCGGTTTTGTATGTTGATTGTGCTTTTGTATATCAATTGTACGTTAATAACTAATAAAGCATGCATTTTCTGTCTTTATTAAAAAGTTAAGGCTAGAATTAGTTAGGAGTAATACGTTATTATATGATATATTTGCAGAGTAAAATAGTAAAATTGCTACATTTAAAAATCTGATTTATTCACTTGACTTATTAAATACGCATTATATATATTTGTTTAGGTGCTATATATAGCAGTTATTAAGATACGCTTAAAGCTGGATAACGTTAAGATTAGGGTCAGAGTCAGTTTAGAGCCTATAATGGCCTATGCTTTAGTTAAACTAAGCGAAGTGGAGGCGACAACCGTAGCATAGCGATTGCAACGGACCAGCGAAGCTGGTCAATAAAGGGAGTATTAATATAGTATTTTCTTTTTTTGATGCTAAGGTTAGGAGCAGGGGCAGTTTAGAACTTATAATTGCTAAGGTTAGAAGGCTCTATAGACAAAATCGTCACATGACCAGTTTAAAGTCTATAGGTAGGATAAATTGTTAACTATCGAACGTTATACTTAATCTTTATGATGACATGTGCATGTGAACGTGTTGATCACATATGTAGCAGTTCAGTGTCATGTGCTACAGTGTCGATCATATAGCAATGCACATATCATGTGATGCACATGTCAATCATTATATATTGTATTATATAAAGGGTGCACCGCGGTGCAGGTGCACCAAAAAATAAAATCATTATTATTATTATATAATGTCACGGCTGATGCTGAAGTTGGCTGATGCTGAAGCTCAGGGGTCTCGATTGGAAACTATAAGCCCTGCTAAAATCCACATATACTCTATAAATATAAAATCTACACCCAAACCCTACCCTAACCCTATAAGACAAAAGCGAAAAAAACATCCAAAAAAAATTTAAAATTTTATATCAAAATAGGCAAAGCTTCAGCATCAGCCAACTTCAGCATCAGCCGTGACATAT
>QKWP01002684.1:0-12463 GCA_003550325.1 Gigaspora rosea | reverse complement strand
ATTAAAATTTTGCCGATTTTGCACAAAACGAAAATGTAACGTCACCAAAAACAAATATTTTTCGATTTTAAAATGATAAGTATATGTAAAATCATGCCCTGAACAACTTTACTTAGGCGACCAAAGTAAGTTACCTTGTAAGAAAAATGGGTTACCTATGTACTAAAGTAAAATTTTTTGAGTTTTAAATATAAAACCCCTTTTTTTATCAAGATAACCTACTTTGGGCGCTTAAGCAAAGTTGTTCAGAATGCAATTTTACTCGTGTTTGAGGTCAAAACGCGTTTTTTCGGCCATTTACTAGGTGAAAAATAGGGTCGAAGTTAGAAAAAAAATTTTTTAGAAAAAAATTTTTTTTCTAACTTTGACCCCATTTTTCACCTAGTAAATGGCTGAAAAAACGCGTTTTAACTGTACTACCTTTTTCTTCTCCCCTTGTTCTATATTTTCAAAAAATTAAATTTTAAGTTAATATGTAAACTTCAGAACATCATTCCTTTAAAGTTTATAGTAATTTTATATGTTTTTTTTTATAATTTTATATATAAAAAATTTACATGTGACAAATCGGGTAACTGATACATATTTAACTAAATTAGATATCTATATGCAACCAATTTGCTTACAATTGTAAAGGATAGTATTTCAAATGATGTTAACCTCCCAAAGCAATATGCATGGTAAGCAGGTTTTGAGAGATATCAGGCTTGAAAACATTATAAATATTATATTATACATCAGCAAATTTATAGTAGCCAATCTTTCGAAAGATCTTGCGAACATGCAAAATCTTTCGAAAGATTTCACATATGCAATATATTTCGAAATATTTTGCAATGTATTTCGAAATATTGCAGGATTCAAAATATTTCGAAAATGTTATCGAAAGTAAATTCGAAATATTTTTTAAGCGGACTGGCTGTGACTAGCTGGATCAGTAGATATGTAACCTGGGTCATACCAAGAATGCATTGGACTATATTTTCGAAATACTTTGAATATATCTAAATTAATCTGCATATCTGTATTACAAGATCAGATTAGATCTTTTGTTTATTAATTAGATCTATTTACATTGTTTTTTTATTTTGTTTTGTTTTTTTTACTTTCGCTTGTTTTCGCTTTTTTTTGCTTTCATTTTGTTTTTCTTTTTTTTATTTATTTATTTATTTTTAATTTTTTTCGTATTTTACAAGAATTACTAGCCTTTTGCAAGAAAACCTACAACTTTTCAGAACTTAGTGCATGCCTACTTAGACTTCCGAAACTTTGCAAGAACACACAACAAATTTCACCCAGCAATTTCTAAATTTCCAGGAACACTACTTTAGAAAAATGGGCGCAAGTTTTCACAAGTTTTTGCAGGTTTTGCAAGTTTTTTGCAAGTTCTTGCAAGGTTTCACTTTTTTTATTTTTTCGTTTCATGTTTTTTGTTTTTGTTTTTTTTTGTTTTATTTTTTTATTAATTTATTTTATTTTGACACTTTGAGAGAGCAGAACCCTTCCTTTTTAGCACTTTGCAAGAAAACCTACCCAAACTTTTTCGGCACTTTGCGACTTTTTTAGCATTTTGCAAAAACATTAATACGGCTTTTGAATTTTTGAATTTGCAAGAACGCAAACTATTATTTTAGAGGAATGAAGATTTGGGGCTTCGTTTATTTTTTTTATTAGTTTGCTTACATTTTTTGTTTTTTCGTTTGTTTTTTTTTATTTATTTTTTAATTTTTATTTTATTTTTATTTATTCCTGACTTTTTCGAAACTTTGTGACTTTTTTGGCACTTTACAAAATTTCTCCAGCTTGCAAGAACACCAACACTTTTGAGAAATGGTTTTTTTATTTTTTTTCACTTTTTTACTATTTTTAGGAGGTATTTAGAAAAAAAAGAGCGAAATGAAGGTATAACCAAACCACAAAAAAATAGCCAAAGCGAAGACAATAGAAAACAAAAAAGCGAAGACAATAGAAAACAATGAAGCGAAGATAATAGCTAACTTTGGGGTGAGTGAAAATAAGTGTGTAGGGCTAGTTTTTTGTATATAGTAATAGAATTAGATGCGAAGAAGTGCAAAAGTAGTTAAAATAATATGTAATAATGTAAAAATAATACTGTAAAAAATATATAATAATTAAAATATAATATATAATATAATATGTATAATATATAATAATGGATAGGATTTACCCGTCTAAATTTAGTACAAAGTACTAAATTATGATACATTTTAAACCTGATTATCTGCTAATTTTAATTATTAATTATGATTTTAATAACTCTTTATAATTTGTTTGATATGGAGCATTATGTCTAAAAAGTTTGATAACTTTAAGTCTTATTTTTGATTTTATATGTTTTTTTTCTAAAAAGTTCTTTTTTTTAGAAAAAATTTTTTGTGCTAAGCCACAATTTGAAAATTACTAGTAATTTTATAATAAAAATACAGACAGAAATGTACTTAACTTAGTACAGGCATTGTTACACAAAAATTAAGGTTATTAAAAAATTTTTTTCTTAATAATTTTATTATTAATATAAAAAAAAATTTTGCTAAACAATTTTTGAAGATTTATCAGATTTTTGTATATAAAAAAATTGAGTTTTTTAATTTTTTGGATTTTTTATGCATTTTGCAAAATGTACTAAATTTAGTACAAAACAGTAAATCCAAACCAATAATAATAAATAAAAAAATAATAATAAATAAAAATATAAAATTTACTATGCGAAAATTTTAAAAATTTTTAAAAATATGCGAAATATTGCGTAATATTGTGAAAAGCTGCAAATTTACACGATAATATGCGAAATATTATCTCCTGTGACCCCTGAAATGAGATAATTAGATAGGGTTTGCATTGTTTTATTTGGTCTATTTCGCAATATTGCGCAATATATTTTGCATTATTTCGCAATATTTCACAATATGTTCTGAAATATTTCGAAAAAAATATATACCGAAATTTTTCGAAAGATTGCGGTTCTTTCGAAAGATTTCGCATCGATCGGAATTCTTTTGAAAGATTTCGGTATGCAATTTCTTTCGAAAGATTTCACATATTTATTTTGCTAATGTATAGCAGGAACAGGCTTAATAAATTAATTTTTTTTAAGTTATCGATTTTAACAGAATTGGTTAATTATTTAGTTTATTTAATTTTTTTTTGTTTAAAATTTTAAAAATTATAATTTTTTTTAATTTTTGTTGTCCAGTGATTATTTTTCTTAATCTATTGCTTTTCACTGGACAATTAGGACACTAGACACTGGACAAATTTCCAATTGTCCAATTGCTAGTTGCCCAATCCTGCTTCTAATAGTACCTAAATGCAACCCACCGCATCAACTCCTAGAGAGGTTAAACACCAAAAAAAACCTTTATGAAATTACTATCCAACCCAGAATTTCATCAAGTCAGCTCGGTAGCGCTACAAGTTTATGTAGTATCATATACTTCAACTTTAGGTCTCATACTACGTCTTGTAACTTCAGTTATTCCAAATCAGGATCCTAGAATAGTTTTCTTCATAGCCACAAATTCTCAAAATATCAGCTGCCCAATTAAGTTTGTCGTATAACATCCCAAGTAGAGTTCTGAACTGAGTTATAGTAAACCGGGTTATCTGTGTCAAAACGAATGACCTGGATCACTAATTTAAAACCCGGATCAAATCGGTTGATATGCTAATTCATATTGGATAATTCAGTAATTCATTCTGTATATTAAATAATATCATTTCATTTAATAGCAAAGCCTACTTTATTGCTATTAACTTGAAACTTTACTTTGAAAATTGACTAAGAGTATATGACTTATTAACTTTTGTCTTAACAAAAACAAATATCTTCACAGAGCAATTATTTTGTTGTTTCATCTTATTGATATTAGATATGAATATTTTGCAAATTCACAAAGTTTGAGTACATGATTTCATTTAGTTTTGCTTTATCTTTACATTCTTACAGATATATTACTGATTTTTAACTTTTAAACTATTGACTTGTCAAATTTCTAGTATTTTTTAAGAGATTCATGAATTTATATTATCATAATAATTATTCTAAACGAAAGAATAAACTGTAAATAGTAAATGTTTGTTTTTTATTTTTATTTTTGCTTTATCAATAAATGATAATCATTCGTTGATTCAAAGATTCCGAACTAACAGAAATAAATAAATGACATATAATATATATAAAACATATTTTTATCTGGGTCACTCGATTTCAATTCACACAGGTGATTCGGATAAAGAAATTGCATTTGGTTCAGATCTCTAGTCCCAGGTCCCTGTCTTCTGCAGTATTTCAGTTCTCTAACTGGTTTGCTCTTTTATATTTTGCCTTTTGGAGGAATTAAACTAGCAATTTTGTGATTTGTATCTTCAGAGCATAACTACTATGCTATCGACCCAGAAGACTCATATTTTATTATATATATATATATATTTTTTTTAAAATTTGGTAACCATGCCGCAACTTTTATTTTTTATCAATTATGTAATACCAGTACAACACAGTGTTAGAATATGACTAGGTTATAACAGGTTATATCAAAGTTTAATTAGTAAGATTATATAACAATAGTTATTTGATTTCATTAATTAAACTTGGTAATATAATCTGTTATGGCTTTGTCAAATAAGCTCAGCAATTGAACTTAGTAATATAACCTGTTATGATCTGTTATATGACTTTTTTGTAATATGACCTGTTATGACTAGTCATAACAGGTCATATCACAAAAAATTTATATTACAGGTTATAACAAATCATATTACCAAGTTCAATTGCTAAGATTATTTGACAAAGTTATAACAAATTATATTACCAAGTTTAATTAATGAAATCATATAACTATTGTCATATAATCTTACTAATTAAACTTTGATATAACCTGTTATGACCTGGTCATATTCCAACACTGGTACCTACTTTTGAGGTTAATATACTAAAGTGCGACCCACTCAAGTGTCCTAAAGATCCTTAAATGTGATCTGCTATATCAAACATTTCTCTCATTAGAGACTCCTTCTCTCAATAAATTTAGAGTACCCGAATCACTAATTGGAGTTTGTCACCTATCATAACTGCCTACTTTCTAACCCTCTTCTCCTAACTTTTCGAGTAGCAGGATTCTACCAGAAAACAAGAAAATAAAAGAAAAAATAAATAGAAGAAATCTACACAACCTAAACGAAAAACCAAAGTAATATAAAATAAAAATGAAAAGATAGAAGAAGAGAGCACAAAGTAAACAGCTATGACAGCAATATTTATACCTGTGCCAGACGATAAAAATTATATAAGGGAAGTAACAAAAATTAGATGATTTTTTAGAGGGGGAGGAGGTAAAAAAAAGTTGAAATTATATATAAAAACCTGACTATAATATATATTAAAAAAAGGGAGGGGGGTAGGTCTCTGATAAAAAATAATCAGGTAATTAATGACACGGCCCTAATACTGCGCAAGGAACTGTCTCGCCTAAGTATTATATGTACAGATTATGAAAAAAAAAAAGAAAAAAGAAACTACGCCTAATAGATCATTCTAGAAAGAAATTTTATTTTGAATTTTAGTCCAAAACATCTCACATGTCATTTATTGTTTATCTCAAAGGACCCGATTTCACTCGTGACTTGATTCTGATTTAGTAGGTGTGTTCCCAATTTAGAAGGAGTAAACACTGCCGATCTTTTGGAGGGGTAAACTATAATGCCCACTTTTTTGAAATTTTGAAAAGACCAAAGGGGTGCAGGGAGAGAGTAAAGGATTTTGACTGAGTTATGCTATAAAATAACATATCTAACTAAGCCTCTACTTCTATTTTTATATCCATAGGACTTGACAAAGCTCTAGAGTTTCTTTACTATGTTTTTGCTCGATAGTACCAAAGATCGCCAAGATGTCTTGCTTAAAAGTCTGCATATCTTTCTCATTTCTATTTCAGGAGCAGAACATTCAGTGAATGGACTTTGTACCCGATAGCAGCTTGGTAAAGTTTTGTTATGTATAGGTATGTTAACTATAAAGTTTTCATAAATCGGTGTTCTTGGAAATTTTGGTATGAGGGATTATTGGAAAGAGTTGAATGATGATATGTATTTTATTATATATTATATTTTAATTATTATATATTCTTTATAGTATTATTAAGGGAGTGACAAAAATCACGTAATTTTTTAAAAGGAGAAGTGATAAAAAAACGTGAAATTATATATAAGGAACCTAACTATATATATATTAAAGGAAGGGGAGAGGATAGACCTTTGATAAAAAATAATCAGATGATTAATAACATTGCCCTTATTACATATTATTTTAACTACTTTTGCACTTTGTTGCATTTAATTCTATTAGGGGAGTAATGGTAGTGACAAATATTACGTAATATTTTTACTATACCCTCTACTCCCTCCCTTCCACGTAAGATAAATTTGATTGGCTGTAATAAATTTATATATCTAACGTAAGACAATCAGTGACCCCCCTCCCCCCTCAGGATATTATGTAATATTTGTCACTACCCTAACAAAAATCAGATGATTTTTTTAAAAGAGAAAAGGTAAAAAAAGGCAAAATTATATATAAGAAACCTGACTATATGTCTATTAAAGAAAGGGAAAGTGGTAGACCTTTGATAAAAAATAATGAAATAATTAATTATACGGCCCTTACTATATACAAAAAACTAGCTCTACACACTTATTTTTGCTCATCTCACATTTAGCTATTATCTTTGTTTTTTTGTTTTTTATCATCTTTACTTTGGCTATTTCTTTTGTTTTAGCTATACCTTCGTTTTGCTCTCTTTTTCTAAATTTTTCTAAAAATAGTAAAGAAGTGAAAAAAAATTAAAAAAACATTTCTTAGAAGTGTTGGTATTCTTGCAAATTGCCTAGTATGTTCTTGCAAAGTACCAAAGAAGTTAAAACTTGTATTCTTGTAAAGTGCTAAAAAAGTTGCGAAGTGTCAAAGAAGTTAGAAATAAATAAAATAAATTAAAAATTAAAAAAATAAGTAAAAAAAACAAACAAAAAAACAAAAAATGTAAGCAAACTAATAAAAAAAAACAAATGAAGCCCAAATCTTTATTTCTCTAAAGTAAGAGTTTGTGTTCTTGCAAATTTAGAAATTGCGAAAGCTGAATTAATGTTCTTGCAAAATGGCAAAAAAGTCGCGAAATGCCAAAAAAGTCTGGGTTGGTTTTCTTGCAAAATGCCAGGAAGTAAGGGTTCTGTTTTCACAAGTATTAAAATAAAATAAATTAATAAAAAAATTTTTAAAAATAAAACAAAAAAATCAAAACAAAAAATATAAAATGAAAAAATAAATGAAACAAAATCTTGCAAGAACTTGCAAAAACTTGTGACCATTTCTCTAAAGAATCATTTTTGAAATTTAGAAATTGCTAGAAAAATTAGTTGTGTGATCTTGCAAAGTATCAAAAGTTTGAGTTAGCATAAAAGTCAAATTGGTGTTCTTGCAAAGTGCTGAAAAGTTGTTGGTTTTCTTGCAAAGAGCTGGTGTTCTTGTAAAGTAGAAAAAAATTAAAAATAAATAAATATAAAAAAAAAACAAAATAAAAACAAAAAAGCAAAAACAAAAAAAAAACAAACAAAAATAAAAAAACAATGTGAATAAAAGATTTAATTTATAGAAGTTTAATATGCTTCGCACCCATGTGATGTGCTTGTATATCGCACCCTAATTTGATTGGCTAAATTTGCAAATCAATATTTTTTTAAAAAAAACAATTTTTGATAAAATTCTTTAGATTAAGAATTAGTCTATGAAATTTTAAGAAAAGTCTTAAAATTTTTTGCGCCTATATACAAAATTTAGTGCTGAACAAGTTTACTTAGTCGAACTGGAAAGATTGTCTTAATAAAATTTAGAGAAATCATCAAAAAACAAGTTAAAAAAATGAAAAATTGCGAATATCTTTAAATTTTATTAAGATAACCTTTTTACTTCGACTAAGTAAACTTGTTCAGCACAAAATTTTGCATATAGATACAAAGAAATTTAAGAATTTCCTAGTAAACCTTCTATACTAACCCTAACCTAAAAATTTTCACAATAATTTGTTTATTTTTTTAAAAATAACGATCTACAAATTTAGCCAATCAAATTAGGGTGCGATATATAAGCACATCGCAGGGTGCGAAATATGCATTTATTCTAATTTATAAACAAAAAATTTAATTTGATCTTGTAATACAAATTTGTAAATTAATTTTGATATATTTGAAGTATTTCGGAAATATAGTTCAATATGTCCTTGGTATGATCCAGGTTCATATCTACTGATCTAGCCAGTCCTCTCAAAAAATATTTTGAATTCACTTTCAAAAACATTTTCAAAATATTTCAAAACCTAAAGTTTTTTGAAATACATTGCAAAATATTTTGAAATATATTGCATATACAAAATCTTTCAAAAATTTTGCAGGTTTGCATGATTTTTTGAAAGATTGCACTACTATAAATTTGCTAATATACCTAAAATAAGCTACCTCTCAGATTTTTTTTAAAAATTTTAAAAAATTTATTAGTGATTGCTACATATAAAAGTCCAAATTTTATTAAGTAAACCTCAAAAGTGCCATTAAGTAAACTTGTTTAGAATATCAAAATATATTTATAGTAAAAATTCAGTATTATTTGGACAACTTTTTATTAGTACATTTTTTTAATTTATTCAAAAAACTCAATATTTCAAAAATAAGCTACCCTATATTTTTTTGTATAATTTTTTGGCCAAAAAAAATAGCTTATTTTTAAACACATATAGTATATTTAATTTATTAGTAAATTTCAAAAAATATAGATTTGCTAATTACTATTGTAAATTTTATAATTTATACAAGAGTATTATTTTGAATCTTGGTCTAAATTTAGGCTAAAAATTTTTTTTTTTTTTTTTACACTTTGGCAGTTTCGCCAGTACTTTATTAAAATACTAAGTATATCACTAATTAATACACTTGTTTACTCCTAATTTGCAAGCCTGACATCACCCGGCTACCCTAAGGCGCCCAAGTGCAACCTACCGCACTAGCTTAAGATTATTCAGAAACTAGGGGCTGTGTTAAACCAGCCTAAGTGCCACATCAAAATGGCTTTCCACCAACTAATATTCTATCACCTATTGCCGACATGCACAAATTATAAGAATCTTGCTTCTGCTCTATCCTTCTTCTTTTTAATTCTTCGATATTTCTTTCATTTTCGTTAGTAGAGTTTTCCGCATGTCTTGAATTAGGGTCCCTCTTCTGCCTCTTCCTTTCAACGATACTTCTTGAAAAAGGAGCCTTCTTTCCCTGCCAGTTTTTTTATGCGTCCGCTAGATTCCTTTATTTTGTTCCTATTCCACTATTTTAACGCATCTTTCTCTTCAGATTATTTCATGAAAATAATCTCATGCCATAAGAGGAAAATACTGCAAGATCAATTTTACGTCGTTACTTGTAAGGCCTAACTTAAATAAGTCTTCTTCAGTACATGACTTATATAAACCCCTTATAAAGTCTTCTCTTCTTTCTTTTTTTTCTTGCGTACTGGCACCAAAAAGAGAATCACGGAGCTGCTGTATTGAAACTTCATTCCTTTTTCCATTTTCATTTAGAAGTGCAAGTATGAATTTGGCAACTGTCTCCTCAATCTTTTGCCACCGTATCTCCTGAGCTTTACATACTGCCAAATTTTCCTGCGTTTCCTTGGCATCTTTTTCACATACTTTACATATATCATCTTTATATAGATCTGGACGTGTTATCCTAAGATTACTAAGGGTCGGGAGCTTACTGTGCAGACACTTGATCAAGAAATTGAGTTTCCTTCCTTTATACATTGAGGTACATCTCACGCCACTTTGCTTTTTAATTCTTTTCCATAGACCTTCCCATGCCCAAATACAGTGGTAGTCTTTCTTTTCCAGCCAACTAGAGACGCTTAGCATTCTCCAATCTGCTGCTATCAAAGTGTCCTCAATTTCTTTAATGACCTTTCGCACTGGCATTTCAACAAGATTGTTTTGCCAGTACATATTGTACCTAATTCTTGAGCTTCGTTCTGTATTCTGTACTACAAGAAGAGGGGCTGTTTGGCCTTCTTTCGCTAGTACATCTACTCTGTCATTCCAATAATTGTTGCTATGTCCTTTGACTTTAATCATCTCCACCTTTAAATTTTTAATTCGTTTTGTGTTAAAAATCTTGAGTAGCAAATTATAGTTCTTCTGGCGTAGCCACTCTTTATTCGATCTGTGCCTTTCACAACCATTAATTCCTAGGATTGCAGCTGCACTGTCAGTATAGATTTTGACCACACTATCTTGCGAAGACAATAATAAGACTACCCAGATTGCTGCTAATTCAGTCCTTGTCGAAGAAGGCCATCCTTGTATACTGAGGTTTCCCTTTTGGATCATTTCCTTTCCATCTTTACCGACCTGTATCCATCCTAAACCTTGCTTACAACTCATTCCATTTTCTAAAATTTCTTTGTGCAATGATCTGTCTGTGTAAAATACTAATGACTTTTCCGCTATACTAATATTTCTATTTAACTGCTCTAAAAGCAAATTCTCACAATAATAACTAAACTTCTGTCTTTTTATCAGTTCTACTTCTATTCTATCTACGATTATTACTGCTGTCAGGCTTGCTTTAGTGATTCTATCTACTTCTTCCTTCTTAGCTACTCCCTTTTCTAATGAACTTTCGACTAAATCTGTCGATATATTAAAAACCCAATCACTCTCTTGTGTTTTAACACCCTGAATTGCTATAAAAATTTCCTCTTTCGGGATCCATTGCATCTGCATCTTATCTGTCTCATTTGCCCAATTTGCTACTAATCTAATTTTATTTCCTTCCTTCTTGACAGACGACCCTTCTTCTAATAGCACTTCCTTTTCTTTCTTCCCAACTACTCTTCGTATATCTATTTTGCCTTCTCCATTCTTCATTAGTACCCATTCTCTTTTCCTCTTATCTAATGAAACCTCCTTTTGCTTAATCACAGGCGACAGTTCATTCTCTTCTGAAATTCGAAATTCCTGTTTAACTTCTCTTGTGAAAGAATTTGCAAGGACCGCTTCCTCAATGTTCTTAAACCATTGAGGTATTCTTCCTCTATTCGATTTGTCTTTTGATCGCATATATTGGCTCCATGAGATGAGTACATTTCCCCGTCTATTGAGAAGTTGGCCCAGGAAGAACAGGTCAAGAGCCGCCAGTACCCTGGCATATTTGATTACTATTTTATCTCTAAGCAAACTGCGAATTGCTATACCAGTACCATATAGCTTCCAGCTATCTTGTGATGCTCTAATAGAGATATTAATTTCTTTTGCTCTTAACAACACTAACATAGTTTGGTTAAACTTCCATAGCTTTTCTAGGAGATTTGGGTTCCCATCATTATGGAGTCCGAAATCCTCCACCAAGCCAGCCAGTTTATGACCTTGCTCAATTCTAATTTCCGTAATTGCACTAATCTGACTTTCGTCATTTAATCGATTATAAATGCTAGTAATTTGCTTATTTAATAACTCAGCCTCTAAAGTTCGAAAGTTTACAATATTTTTGTGTGTTACCACATAATTAGGTGTTGTGATCTGGAGCACAAGTTTATTCTTTGCTAATCTGATGATCGGCTAATGAATTTTGTTGATCAATACTTTTGACATTCTTGAGAGTTGAAGCAAGTAACATAGCTTAGGAATAATGCACATGTTGTTGATATACACCAATTGGCTAGCTGTCAGCCTTTTCCATCTCAATGTTTGTACTGTTTGTTGCACTATTTCTTTAGCTTTTAAGAATATTTGTCTTTCGTTCAATCTGCTGTTCAACCAAATATCTAGCAATCTTGTTATATTATGCGGCTTCTCCTTGGCGATAAATTCATCACCAAAAATAATACTTCTTTCTTCTGCTGTGGTTTTTGGATAGAAAATAATCAAATTTGACTTTTTGACATTAATTTGGATATCATTGATCTGAAAGAACTCATTTGCTATTGACAGCGTCTTCTCCATGACCTGCTTGTTTGGCACCAACCAAGTAGTGTCATCTGCGTAAGCTACCACAGCTACTTTAATCTCCTTTTTTTGTATATGATCCCTTTGTCCTAGTCTAGGTTCTGAAGTACTAATATAATAACCCAACTCAGCTGACTCTTGAACCCTTACCAAAAGGGGATCATTAAAAATGCACCAAAGCAGTAGGAAGAGAACCTTTCCCTGTTCAATTCCATCCACTATTTCTACCGGCTCTGTAAGGCCTGTTGCCGTTATGATTTTTGATAAACGATTCTCAAAGAGCGATAAAATTAACCCTATTGCTTTGTCTAGTATTTTGATTCTTTCCATCGCTCTCTTTAACATACTGAGCGAGACTGAATCAAATGCCTTTTTCATATCCTGCAGCACCAGTCACAGTTCTACAT
>QKWP01002683.1:24365-54473 GCA_003550325.1 Gigaspora rosea | reverse complement strand
TATTATCATACTGTAGTACATAGTAGATTCTTAAATATAGTTCGATTCTTAATTTTAAAATTAATAAATAAACAAATAAAAAATTAATTTAAAAACGAAGCGGAAGTAAAAAAATTTTTTTTACCTATGTCCAATCTTTGATTTGATTGATCCGTGATTATTCTTGGATCATGCTTTAGAAATTTCCAGAATCAATTGATCAATGATCTATTACCATAAAAGGGGTGATCAACACTATCCATTTATGGTGAATCGTTAGACTGTAATAGGTTTTAAATTTGGTAAAATGAATTAGACCCGGGCTGTTTATATGGCAGTTTACGGTACTAACTATTGCACTATGTCTAGAACCTAATTGCTATATACATTTTGAATCTAACTACTAACTACTGCACTACATCTAGAACTTAATTACTATATATATTTCAAATCTAGCTATTGTGATATGTCTAGAATTTAATTATTATGCTATTTCCAGAATCTAACTACCATACTAAATCTAGAATCTAACAACCGTGCTATGTCTAGCTTTGATAAATTGTGCTATATCCAGCTTTAACATCGTACTATGTTCAATTCTAATAACAATGCTATGTCTAAAATTTAATTTCTATACCTCAGAATCTAAATATCGTGCTATGTTCAGTTCTAACTACACTACGTTCGCCTGACTACTATGCTATATCATTCTGACAACTGTATCTGGATACTATATTAGTGTTATTTTTATCTAATATAAAAAATTTTAACTTTAATTTTATCGAATCTGGTTATGCATATAATGAGCTAAGCCACAAAAAAACCTTTCGGACCTTTTGTTTGAAGTTTGATTCAGTCCGGTTTGATAGGAGCATATTCGGACTCAAACTAGTTTGCAAACTTCAAACCGAACCCGGACCGAACTTATAATTGAGTTTGAGTCCGGTTCGAAGTTTGAAATTGGTAAAATCTAGAGTTCAAGTTCGGTTCGATCCCGGACCGAACTCGAACTGGACCGGACCCGAACCGAACCTAGGAGCACTACCCTGCGATGTGCATATTAATGCACTCTAATTGATTAGCTAAATTTGTAGATCATTATTTTTTAAAAAAATAAACAATTTATTGTGAAAACTTTTAGATTAGGGTTAGGTTAGAAGGTTTACTAGAAAATTTTTAAAATTTTTTTGCATATATATGCAAAATTTTGTGCTGAACAAGTTTACTTGAAAGGTTGTTTTATCAAAATTTAGAGATATTGCGAGTTTTCATTTTTTTTAACTCATTTTTTGACGATTTCTCTAAATTTTATTAAGACAACCTTTCTAATTCAACTAAATTAACTTGTTTAGTACTAAATTTTGTATATAGGCACAAAAAATTTTAAGACTTTTTTTAAAATTTCTTAAACTAATTCTTAGTTTAAAGAATTTTAACAAAAATTGTTTATTTTTTTTAAAATAATGATCTGCAAATTTAGCCAATCAAATTAGGGTGCGATCTACAAGCACATCACACCCATGCGAAGCATATTAAACTTCAAAAAAATAATATTTAAAACTTATTCTATAACATTTTGTTTTCTTTAAGAATGAGCACCATGAATTCTAATTTTATCTAAGAGCATAGAGAAGGTTTCTTTATTTAATTTATTCAAGTTAGGCCACGCAAACTAATAAAATTGATTCTCGTCACCCGACCGGATCACTTTTTTAGAGAATTTAAAATTTTTTTCTATATAAAATTTTTTTTATTCTTGTATGAAAAAAAATTTATAAAAATTTTTTATATTAAAAAATTTTTTAAATATAACATTTTTTGCCGGCCGGCCGGGTCCTATTTGTTTGTTCCATGTGACGAGAATCAACTAATTTAATTTGCATGGCCTTAATATAAGTTTTAGTTGTAATGAAATAAAGATGGGATAGTTCACAAATTTGAAGAAGTTGGTAAATTTAGTTGGCACATTTTTATACTTGTAAAGCTCATTAAGGTTCTAAGCTTTCTTTTAGAGTATTTCATAGTTTTTAGTTTTTTTTTTTTTTTTGATACTATTACATAACTTTAATTGTTTCAGATAATAACAGGCTTTTAAAATTCTAACTTGGGGTTTTTTTGCTTTTTACTTTAAATTGGATAAGTATTTTTTGCAATTTTGCTTAGTTAGTAGTTTTAGTTAAAAAATTTTTTCAAATACAAGTTCTATTATTTGTTTTAGTTAAGTCATTAATTAGTCTATTCAGTACAGTTTTTTTTGGTTCTTTTTGATTACTATTTTCTTGATCAAAAGAAATACTTGTATTTTCTTCAATAAACTTTGGTTTGATATTGCTTTTATTATTTTTGGTTCTAGCCCAAATCTTCTAAAGTAGGTTCTATTAAATAACTATAGTCATTAAATAAAATAATTATTAATTTGATCAATTTGGGTCTGGGTTGTATTTTCTATAGAAAATTGCAAAGAGTGTAAAACTTCTATTCTGTTAATAATAATAAATTAGTATGTAGTAATAACTAAACTATTATTTTGTGATAGGAATCTTGATTCCAATATTTAACAAATTTAGCAAAGTTAATTAGAGTTTGAGGTTGGAGTGTAGAAATTTCTATTTAAAAAATTAAAGTTTAGTTTTTGAAAAAAAAAAAATTTTTTAAAAATTTTAATTTTAGAACAAAATTAGAACAAATAAAATAAAAAATTTGTTGTATATGTCGTGCGTCAGATCGATTCTTGTGTCAGATTAGAACTGGCCTAAATTAGATTAGGGTTAGGGTAAAATTACAGTAAAGTTAGAGGTTAGTTTAGGCCAGTTGTTGCCGATCATTTAATGCTGATTAACTGATAGTCATCTGACGTGCGTCAGATTCAATCTAACGCAAGTTTTAATCTGACGCACAACATATATGCTAAATTAAGTAGTAAATTAAAGATTAAGACTGTGTTTCTAATCCATTTTAAGAATTTCTTTTCAAAAATTCTAAATGACAATTATAGGCTGCCAATTCTGTTTATTGTAATACTTAACAAGATGATACCAATGTAATACTGTTTTAATATTTTTTTTTCATTGTACAAAGTTTGTAAACTCTATTATTCAATTTATCTTTAATAATAAAGGGTTTTATTTTTTTTCTTCAAATTTTACTAAGCAAGAGGCTTCAATATCTTTTTTTTTGTACCCAAACTTTGTCTCTAATTTAAAATTCTTCTTTTTGTATTTTTGAATCAAACTAATTTTCTGTTTTTTTTAGAATTTATTTGTGTTTCTTTAGCATTATCATGTTGGTAAAGTAATTCTTCTATTAATTTAAATGCTTATTGTAGTATGCTATCTTCTAGTAATATTTCTTTATCTGTGTCAACTAGGTCTATTGAAATAACAGTTTCAATATGTAGAATAGCTTGTTAGGGAAGTGACAAAAATCAGATGATTTTTTAGGGAGAGAAAGGGTAAAAAAAAGTTGAAATTATATATAAGAACCTGACTATATATATATTAAGGAAGAGGGAGGGGGTAGGCCTCTGATAAAAAATAATCAAGTGATTAATGATACTGCCCTTATCTATATACAAAGTGGAAAGGAATATATCTAGTGATCACATGTTTTTTGGTCTAATATGCAAATAATACTGCAGGTATGTGCATATTCCAATCTTTATCACTTTTTATAACTTTTGCAAGAGTATTGCAAAAGGTTTGATTTAATCTTTTGACTATTTTATTTATTTGAAATAATAAGATAAAGAGAATCTATATTTTATTAAAAACTTTTTACACAAGATTCTAATAACTTTACTAACAAATTTTTTTTCATTATTTGAGAGTATCATCTTAGATACTCCATATTTACAAACAATTTCTTCAAAAATAAACTTAGCTAATATTTTTGTATTTGCATCTAATACAGTTTTGGCTTCTGGCTATTGAGTAAGATAATCAGTAGCAACAATAATATAGCAATTATTTCAAGTAGTTATTGGAAAAGATCCAACTAAATTTATACCTATTTATTCAAAGTTTCTTTCTACTTGGATAGGATAGAAAGGTTCTTTTCTTTTGCTTTTGTCTTATTTTTGACAGACTTCACAAGAACAAATATAATTTTAAATATTTTTATATATTTGGTCCCAACAATACTATTCAGATATTTTCCCCAACGATCACTTGTACCGGATTTTCACACATACGAAAACAAAAAATTTGCTAGAGTTGTATGAAGAAGCTATACAAAATAACGGTTTTTATACAGGTTAACCAAGGGTTTCTGGTCTATCGCCTTTGGGGACTCCTATATATATTTGGCATGCAAACCAAAAGCATTAGTATACAAGATAACTGGCAGGAAGTGGCACCCTTGTATACAAAATTTTGGAGAAAGAATTCTTTCGTCAACAAAGTTTTTTGTATAAGGCTTAATAGAGAACAGCAAATGAGTTTTTCACTACACTCCTTGGAAAATCTAAAGGACATGAACCGAACTTCACTATCATATTCTCGCTTTTCTCAGGTTTTTTTTAGGGAATATTTTTGCCAATGTAAAAGTGGGAAATCCAGCTTACCCCCTCCAAAAGATCGGTATTTTTTACAATTCCGAATTGGGAACGAAGTCATGAGAAATCACGTTCTGCCATGTGTAGGCCGAGGACTGGCTCTGGTTTCGGTTTTGGAAGTGTTTTCTAGAAAATTCTTGCAGGGCTAACTCTACCCCGAAGATAATGATAAATATAATACGAACTAAATTTAGAGTAGAGCTAGATTTAAGAGTATTATGTAATTTTTAAACGATAGTTTATCCCTTTTCAATTTTACTTTCTTTTTTTTGTCTTCTCTATCTTGTTTCTTTTTTTTTCTGTTTTGTTTATTTTGGTTCACGTTTAGGTGTTGTAGGTTTTTTCCCTCTTTCTTTTATCTCCTTTCTTTCGTTCACATACTTTGTTTTTTCTTTGTGATATGGATGTAAATATTCCTTATCCTAGAGGCTAGGTAGGGTAGATTAGAAAAAAGTTAGTAATCTTGATAGGTTAACAACTTCCAATCGGTGAACTGCAGACGGAACCTTCAGAAAGTTGGAGGCCCTCTAGGGAGATAAATTGTTATTGCAATAATTGCGAATAGGTACTTCGGTAACCGGACGAGTTTTTATTGTTAAAATTGGAGAATTATAGGCAGAAATATCTATAGGTGTAAAATCACCATATCCAATATATAATAAAGGCAGGATTATTAACAAAAAAAAAATACTATTCAGATATTTTATAATATATAGTATTAGTTTCTAAATATTTAGTAGTAGGATAACTATATATTATATACAAAATTGGTTTAACTTCAGTCTATTTAATTACTCTAATAGATTTGTTTGGATTTTTTTTATTCTTTTTGTATAGCAATTTGTTTCAGTTTATATTGTCTAGCTTGGTTAACAATTGTTTATTTTTTATTGTCTAATAATTAAGAGAAAAAAGTATCTGATTCTAGTTATTCTATTAAATTTTGATATTGATTCAAATTCATATCCCTTAGATTGTAACACAGGCAAATTTGCCTGCGTATTTTAAAATTTTTAATAAAATTTTAAATATTGATTTTAGCCATATCTTTTCTAAGTAAAAAATATTCTTTAAGTTTTGTTTTAGTAACTTTGTTATAAAATTTTTTTAAAATCATTAGAAAACTTTAATATAATAAATGTTTAAAGTTCTTGTATTGGCATTTTTACTATTAAAATTTTTCTTTAGATTTTTTCAAATTTTATATGTTCCCGTCTATAAAAAAAATCTTTACTTCTAATACAAGTCTTAATTTTTACAAGTAAATCATTAAAGTTGCAATAATGAAAGTTGTCATCTTTTATATAAACTACAATATTGTCTTAAGAACTATAGTTCTAAAACTAAAACTAAATAAGATCGCAGAAAAATTGTAATAAAATTTTTTAAAAAAATTTTTTCTTAAAATTATCTATTTTCAGCTTATATGTAACTATAATTTATTTTCTTATAATATAAAAACTAATTTTGCAAAAAAGTAATCCTTATTTTCAAATATAATTGTACAAAGTTTTATTTAATTATTTTAGTATTTTAAAAAAGTAAATCAGAGCTAAAAAAGTGCAAAAACGCAGGCAAATTTGCCTGTGTTCTACTACAATCTAAGGGATAAGAATAGTAGAATCAAGAAAGTATTAGCATTAAAATAGATTCTTTCAGATTTATATATAATAGTAAATTGGTATAGTTAAAATTTCATTATCTAGCAATTTAAATATTCTTTTGGTTGAGAGAATTTTAACTATTTAAGAGCTAAGTAATTTGTATAGTGATGGTACCTGATCAAAAACATGCTACCCGATTATCCGACAGGTAAACCTGCAGGTTACCCAGATGATTTACAGATATATCTGGATATAAAATTCTACCTGATGTACCCGAGTAAAGTTAATTAAATACTATTACTTTAGATTGCTTTTTTGTTCAAATCGAACTTTTAATTTAGTAAAAACCTTTTATGGGCCTAAAATCTATAAAATATACGGTAGATACAGTAGTGCTATAGTCTAACAAATTTCTACGATCGGCAAAAATCGAGAAATAACACATGTCAATTCAAAAACCTGATTTCGTTTTATCATACGACAACTTGAATATCAAATCCGGTATGCTCATATAAGTATAACCTATTAATATATGAAATAAATATGCCCAATTAAGCATAGCTACCTTCCTGGTATATGAGTATATAGTGGCAAAACCACAAATTATAAGCTGGTTAGGGGCATGCCATTTATTACGTGATATTTTTTACTTAGTAGCTATCCCTATCCATGTATGGTGTGATCACTTTATCTAATTCTGATTGATTAATATAATATATAGATGTGATCACTACCTTTGACCATGTATCCATGGTAAAAATCACGTGATAAATGGCATGCCTCTTATTATCGTGACATATTAAGGTCATATGATATTAGCGCTCTAATTTATTTAGAGATCACCAAATTTTTTCGCTTTTGCATTTGATAATCAATAATTATTATTTCATCAGGTTGGCAAAAAAACAACAAAAAAAAAAAAGAAAAATAATAAATATCTAACAAGTAGAGACATAAAGTCATATTGGGCTATAAATTTTTGTATCTAAAAATCTTATTTTTACTATTAGCTACGCAAAGTTAAATTTTTGTTTTACATAACCTGATGACCTAAATTTCCCAAAAAAAATTTTTTTTTAAATTCCTATTGTGCAAGTACTTTTCGGGTATTATCCAGGTATTTTATCTGGTATTATCTGGGTATGTTTATTCGAGTACTGAGTTCACAACCTAGATATTCAACTATTTGCGAATAACCCAGATGATACTCTACCTGGGTACTATTACTAAATTTGTAACTAGTATAGAATAACTTGTGCCAAAGTATTTATAAAAATATTCAATGGTCTATACAATGGTTGCACATTCTAGCTCGGTAGTTCTATAATTTATTTCTTCTTTTTTCAAACTTTTGCTAGTATAGACAATAGAATATTCCTTTTTTGTTATCAGATAATTAACTTAGAATAGTTGTATAGAAAGCATTAGTAGCTAAAATAAATTCTCTTTTGTAATCAGAGTATATTACATAGGTCGAATATGAAAATATCAGACAAACTATCTGCTATCTGATATTTCTATATTACATAATGATAGTTTAACAAAATACCGTTAACTAAAACAACTGGTTGATATGTTGCCAAAATTTGTCTGATATTTTAGATAAATATCGAAAAGGCCAATATTTTGAAGAAATTTAAATGATATTTTGGTTATTATATCAGAAAAATTTTAATCAAATATTGGTTAATATCGGCTAACTCAGCTAGCTTATGTTGAATGAAAGTGCGTTATAATATCAGTAATAGATCTGTGAGGTTTCTGCTATTTTTCTAAAAATATCAGCTATCAGATATTTGTATACATTGATATCGATATAATAAATTAAACTCGAAACGTTTAAGATCTTGAGCATAAATAGAAATTTTTATTATCCAGATATTCAGATGATCCTCTTAGTTAAANCAGTAATAGATCTGTGAGGTTTCTGCTATTTTTCTAAAAATATCAGCTATCAGATATTTGTATACATTGATATCGATATAATAAATTAAACTTGAAACATTAAGATCATGAGCATAAATAGAAATTTTTATCATCCAGATATTCAGATGATCCTTTTAGTTAAAGTTTCTTTAGTTAATAACATACAAATAAAGAACTAGTATTTTACGGCTTTAAGCAATTATTATATAAGAGAATGTATATGTATGTAGTCTTTATTTAAAAATAATTTCATATAATATATATTAGATAGCGAGAGCAATCCTTATATACTTTATCATTTCTCATAATATTTACGCTAAGATGGTAATGTCTATATTATTAAGTATGACTCATACATGTTTATTGACAAGCAACTCATTCTATCAAGTTTATACAAACACCAAAATATCAAGTATGCATGTTAATTTGTCCAGAGCGTAGTGAAGGACTTACATTTTCAGTAAGGGCGCTGACATATATTACGTAATATCATTTTATCAGGGGGTTACCCCCCCTCCCCCCTACGTCATATATGATCATATATGAAAATATATATATAATATATTTTTTTCAGGTACCCCCCTCTAGGATATTACATAATATCTGTCACTGCCCTAATTAGTCGATCACGTAATCAGCACCTACTAGAGACTATTAGCAAAATTGTTTGTCTGTCTGCAGATAATTGTTTGTCTGTCTGGTCACATGATCAACACCTACTAGAGACCATTATCAAAATTGTCTGTCTGTCTGCAGATCATTGTCTTGTCTGTCTGTCCGATCAGATTGACTATTACACAATCAATTTTATACAAATACATAAACAACCTTTTTTTCTATATAAATTTGTTGGACTAACTACTATTTCTTTTATTGGCTATTACACAATTGATTTTACATAACCTTTTTTTTCTACATATATTCATTGGACTATTTTTTTTATATAAAATACTACAGCTTGAAATTAGACAATTTATATTTATTTATGCAACCCTTTTTCTACATATATTCGTTGAACTACTACTTTTATTAAATTTTTGCTCTGGACTTACAACAGTTCCTGTTTTTCTAGTATAGCTATGGGTATATGGAGTGCTCCGTATTAAAAGGTCCCATTTTTACATTTATCTCATTTTGAGATAATTGAGTTTAACCATTTGTTTTGATTTTCGGACTGATTCGGGATTAATTAAATTTCACGATTTTGATTGGTTAAAGAAGGCAGGTGACTATCGGATAATCTCGTGACGTGTTGGCTCTACGCAGCCTCATGTAATTTTTCTTTTTAAATTATCTTGATTTTTTATTATGCAAATCAACTTTTATTAATAATTGAAAAATATCAATTATGTCAAAATTTACATGAATTTAATAAAAACTCATTTTTCAAAAAATTGTAAAAATGGGCCCTTTTAATACGGAGCACTCCATATGACAACATAATGAACTAAACAAATATTAAAGAGATATGTGATGCAAAAATAATATAAATATCAGATAGGCGATTTTTTTATATATATACTGTATTCCTCCGAAAATAAGCACACCCTCAGAGCAATTTTAATATCCAAAATTCTCTTGATCTAATAATCAGGATTTGCATAATTTTGGTACCGTTCGAATCATCTTAATAAGTCGATTCGAATGGCACCAAAATTATACAGATCTGATTATTGGATCAAGAAAATTTTGTATATAAAAATTGCTCCGAAGGGGTGCTTATTTTTGAAAGAATACGGTAATGTATATTTATATAATTTATAATAAATTAAAAATAGAAATAGTAATACAGTAGATCAACATATAGATAGGGTTCCAACATCCAATCTGGTTAACCGTCCAACCGATCAACCGAACCAAAAAAAACGTTAACCGGTTCGCAATTTTGACAAACCAGTTTAAACATGCCAACTGGATTAATATAACACAAACAGGTCACCCGTTGAAAAACGGGTAATCCGATTTCTTTTATTATGTCGACCTGCAACGATATTTCTCATTACGGCGCGCTTGTCAAATTTAACTAATTTTTTGTCCTCAAATTTAAGTTTTGGGGACAAAATTATTTTTACAAATGCGCCGTAATATATAGGTAATTGGGTATCCGGGTCACCCGATTAGCATTACCTGATTACAATCGGGTGACCCGTTTTTAATCGGATAATCGGTTTTAGTTTTGGATAACTGGGTCCAATCGGTTTTCACCCGACGGGTCATGGTTGGAGATTTTCAATCCGGTTTGGAACCCTACATATAGATAATAATAGATTATCATGTAATACAATACAATATGCATTATATATTGTACTTTCTATTTAATGGGATCACTGACATATAATTCTAATGCTTTCTTGAACCAATGGTAAATGTTCCTGCTACAAATCTTCCTAGTATGTTATGTACTGGAATTATGCAATTACGATCTATATCATAAAAATCATTATGCTATAATTCCACGTTACAAAGCTTATCGTCTTTTTTGCCGATACTAAGATGACACCTTAAATTCTCATTTTGTATTTTTTTTATACCAACGAACATAGATGAGGCTATGTTTTGTTGATTCTTCTGAATAATCAAGATAATGTTCAAAAAAGAACTGAATCTGGCCCGGATACATATTTACTTCATCTTTATTAGCATATTTTGCAAAAATTCTTGATGAATTTTCATATCTTTTAGAAAATGTAGAACTGAAAACTTCGTCATTTATTCATATTCTTCTATATTGATTTATTATAGATGATATTCTTATTGACCCATCTAAATCTAAATCTTCAGGCAGAACAAATATATTGGTATTATAAGCATTATTATAATATTCAACGAGTAAATCCATAAAGTCTCGTGAGATGTATATATTCATTTTCTTTAGTATAAGAAAAATTATTCCAGGAAATGAATCGGCCCAGTACTGGTACCGATTCCTTCCTTTACCGATTTTGACATAGAGAAAAAATTATTGTATCTTTGTTAGACATTTCATAATTATCCAAACTGCCGGAAGATTTTCTTAAAGCCAAAATAGACAAATCTTCAAATAAATTAGCACTATTACTATTATTAATTAATCTGTTAATTTGTCTGTTTCGTTGAATGATATTTGTAAGTTTCAGCTCAATTTTCCTATTACTATTTTTGTAGTTTCCTAAAAATTTAATTAATATTGTTTAGTAGATAGAGATATCAACCGCCTGTTATTGACCTTTTTTTTAATTTTTCAATTATATTTACCTAGTAATCCATTCATCTGTTCAAAACTAAAGCACCAGAAAGAATGTAAAGGACTATAATCTAATGCATATTCACATATGTGAAGGCTTAAGTGAAGGTTTGGAGAAATCTTCTCAGGACCATATATGTCTTCGATAATTTTTATCATTGCTATCAAACATTGGTGTGCTTCTTCTAAATCTTTTTCATCGATTATTCTACAAATCAATATGCTACAAGCCTGGACAAAATAAGTAAGAATTTCCTATTAGCATTGCATAACAGATTTCAACAAATAGTGGTAGCATATATGAGGATTAAAAGTCTTCTACTGGTCTGCCATGAACCTTAAAAATTCTTCACCAGTAGAAATTTTACAAGGAATTCTACCAATATCTGATAGCACATCGATTTTATCTGCCAATTGCTGCATAATTTTTTTTAAATTTTGAGAAGTTAACCGTTCACCTTCAATCCATAATTTAGTTACGATCCATTTTGCTATTTCCAAGAAGAGGCAATATATTGGGACCACTACCAGGAATTTAACGGAATTGAAGTATGAAAGCCTATAGATTTCGGACCATTTGACAAGAGTATCGGAAAGATGCTGTTTTTTCATTTAGCTGTCTTGCAATTTCTCCAATTTATTGCATCATTTCGGATAAGGTTGTGATCACATTCTACAGACCAGAACTCTATATTGGAAATACACCAAAATGAGGTTGGTTCCAAATATCGTAATTAGCTCTTTTTTAGTAGCGATGATATGTAGCTTTAGTCGAAATATGCCCACAAAGTTTTCTTGCTGCAGGTAAGTCACTGGAGCAACAAATTACTACACATTTGATTCTCTTGCCTACTATTCGATTCGTTTCTGTGAGAGGAGTCGAATGGTACCAATTTCATTTCATCTGGATCACTGAATCAAAAGTTATTGGCCAAATACTATTGGTTATTATGTTTTCTTATAAAATTACTATAAAATCAATAGTTTTTTGTAAATAACTTTTGATCCAGTAATCCAAATGAAATGATTTTGGTATCATTGGATTCATCTCACTAAAATGAATCGAATAGTACCTAAATCATCTAAATTGGATCACTGTGTCACAATATATCAAGTTTTTGTAAAATTTTATATATAAATACTATATACAGATTTTAAAAAAATTTTTTATATAGTAAAGAGAGAATCAAGTACTACTATGAAGGGGTACATATATACATGTTGGCAAAATCCCAAATTATTATAGTTTGGGATTTGTCTGTGCCCAAATCCCAAATACATCCCAAATTAATTTCTCAAAAACTTTATTAATAAACTTTGTTTAAACAAATAGTAGATTTTCTTATTGTTGTAGATAATATATTTGCAAAATTTTAAGACTATTTTTTTGATTTAATTTTTTACAAATAGCAATTGTTTTTTTTGAATTTGGGATTTGTCTGTGTTTTGCTAACAAGTATAGGTACATAACATTATTTATGGATGCCCTCTTAACAATAAATTATAGAACTTTTATAGTAATACAAATTTATTCCGATTACAGGATCCTGTGATTGGATTTTACCAATTTTGGGCTCACTAGTGAGAGGATCATTTTGGTAGTTGAATCATCAAATTTGGTTTAGTAGATCAAAAGTTATTTACTATTAAATGTTATATTTAACTTTTTAATAATTGTAAAATCTGATTGGCTAATTGGGGTATCAAATGTGGATGGGTGGAAGTAGGCTTATAGTAAACAAAAATTAGCTGATTTCTGGAAGCTCCCTAACTGGTTAAAAATCATATATATCTATAATTAATATATGGGTAAATCAATAGAAAAGGATCAAATTTTTTCTAAATAAAAGTTTTCTTGACTTTAAGCTTAAATATCTTAACAACTATCTTAATAAATTTAATAAATTTTTTTATTTTAATTTTATATAATTTTAAGATTAAAATAAAAAATTTTTAGCAAATTTGATTAAATAGTTGTCAAAATATTTTAATTTAAAAATTAAAAAAACTTTACTAAAAATGATTTGTCTCTTTTCTATTGACTTACCCATATATTTATAATCGTAATTATCTGGAACGATATATAACGATTAACAGATCTTTAACGATTACATATTCTAAACTAGTATTTTGATCTGTTACAAAAATTTCAACCTACTTCTAAAAAAAAAAAAATTTATAAAAAATTTTTTAAACCTATTTGATAGATTATGAAATATATAGTACAAAATATAAAAAAAACTTAAAAAAAAACCCATTTTACACTATTTTTACTCCTCTCTCTTTTTTATTTCTCTCTCCCTTTTACTCTTTTCTTCTTTTCTCTCTTTTCTTTTTTTTTCTTTTCTTTATTTTTATTTTTTCTTTTTTTCTTTTTCTTTTTTAATATTTTAAATTCTTTTGAAATATTTTAGGACTGAAAAACCAAGCTAGATTAGTAGATCTGTAACCTGGATCATACCAAAAACATGTTTAACTAATATTTTCAAAATGTTTTAATGATCATATTACAAGATCAGATTAGATTTTTGTTTATTTTTTTTTGTTTATAATTGTCGCGGATGATCGTGAAATTGGATTATCATGAAATCCGCGTGATCTCTATATCCTAAAATTTCCAAAAATCGTGTAAACAATCGATCTAATCGATCTACACGATGTAATCAATCGAATGCTATAACAGGTCGGTATGCCCATATGCATTCTTGATATTTATATATAAAGGACCTTCTAACTATATCAAAAAGGCAACCTAACCCTAACCCTAACCACGAGGCAAAAAACTATAAAACCCTAACCCTAACCACGAGCCAAAAAAGAGTCTATAAAACCACTAACAAAAAAAATTTTTGCCTCGTGTTTAGGGTTAGAGTCTATAAAACCACTAACAAAAAAAAATTTCTGCCTCGTGTTTAGGGTTAGGGTCACCTTTTTGATACAGTTAGAAGGTCTTTTATATATAGATACAGTATCAAGAATGCGATTTATGCAGCATATAGGCATAAATTGGACCCCCGGTATAGCATTCGATTGTTTTGATTATGTAATGTAGATCAATTAGATCGATTGTTTACACGATTTACGGAAATTTTAGGAAATCTGATGATACAAAGATCACGTGGATTTCACGATAATCCGCGACAATAATTTAGATTTTTATATTAGTTTTTCATTTTCCTTTTGTTTTTTTTTATTTCAGTTCATTTTTTTTAGTTTTGTTTTTTATTTTTTAATTTTTTTCATTTTATTTGGTATTTTTTACAAAAACACCAGCCTTTTGCAAAAAAACCAATAACTTTTTGGCACTTTGCAAATACACCAATTTGACTTCACAAGCTAATTCAAACTTTTAACACTTTGCAAAAATATTTTTAAATCTTCAAGAATGCTTTTTTAAAAAAATGATTTAGTTAGACGCAAGTTTTCACAAATTTTCACAAGTTATCGCAAGTTTTTGCAAGTTTTCGCATATTTATTTTTTTTAATACTTTTTGTTTTTGTATTTTTGTTTATTTTTTTTTAAATTTTTTTTTATTAATTTATTTTATTTCAGCACTTTGCAAAAACATGCTTCTTTAGAGAAATAATTTAGTCAGGTGCAAGTTTTCGCAAGTTTTCACAAGTTTTTGCAAGTTAACCTAGCACTTTACAAAAATATAAATTGGTTTTGGCAATTTCTGAATTTGCAAGAACATGAACTCTTACTTTAGAGAAATAGAGATTTGGGGCTTCATTTATTTTTTTTATTAAGTTTGCTTACGTATTTTGTTTTTTAGTTGTTTTTTTTTTTACTTATTTTTTAATTTTATTTTATTTTATTTATTCCCGACTTTCTTCAGAACTTTGCAAGAAAACAACCTGACTTTTCCGGTACTTTACAAGAACACCAACTCTAACTTCTCCACTATTTTGCAAGAATATACTAGTTCTTCAACAATTTGCAAAAATACCAACACTTTTAGAAATAGTTTTTTTTTTAGAAAGTACAAAAATGAGCAAATATGAACAAATATAAATGAATATAAGCAAATATAAGCAAATATAAGCAAATATGATAGTTAAAACAAAAAAGAAAATAATAGCTAACTGTAGGGTAAGGAAAATAAGTATATAGAGCTAGTATTATGTAACAAAGTGCGAAAGTAGTTTAAATATTACTTTTTTTTTGTTTTTGATTTTTTTTGTTACTTTTTTTGGTTTTATTTTTTTTTTTTCGATTTTCAAAGTGCCTGTTTTGGGACATATACTTTATTCTGTTATGCATCTGGATTCTACATGGATGAGAGTACAACTAGCTACACGTACACTTTTGGTGTCTAATTTAAGTGGTCCACCTGAAGGTTTTATACTAGATACCATACCTGCAACCCAACTACGGGAATTGCCTATTTAAACCCTTTGATCTTCAGTTTCCCACCTAGACTTTCAATAGATTCACCAGATGTCTGCATTACCTATGCGGTCAGTCCAGCCACCCGGGTCTCTTTCCGTAAGAGCTTTTAGAACTCCTTCTTATACCTAAAGGTACAATCTGGCTTATCCTCAACAAGAAACTTGGTAGAGCGGTACCTGTCCCACCAGGTATTCACCTACATTTCAGTAACTTACGCATTCACCAAGGCGAACTACTTGCAGTCAGGGGATACTCTACAACCGCTACCATTACCCTTATAAGGTTCGCTCCAACCCCGGTATCTACCACCACTTTCCTACTGGTCCTTCACCGTTTTCCTAGACTTCCAATCCAGTTGCCCGGAAGAGTTAATCTACCTGACATTAGGTGCCATTATGGTTTTACTCCCCCTAGTACCTACTTCTATAACATAGATCCTTTTCCTCCGGTACCTGATCCAGCGGCCAGGTTGGTAGACCTTGTCCCTAAGGTTGACGTTCGGTTCTTCGGTTCCGGTCCAATATTCCAGTTTTTGGTAGCACCGTCAAAGATCTTTGCTACCTCCTTACTTGGGTCTTGCCAAATGGGTTTCTGTTTCCTTGGTTCCCTGAATTTGTCTGTGTCATGGAACACAACTTTGCCTGGAAGCTCACATTTAAGATTGTAACCAAGGACTATAGGTAATGTACCCAACCGATCAACAGAAAACAGCTACTAGAATACAGGTCTATTTTTCAAAGCGTCGTTAGTGGAATTTGAACCCTAGACTGCCACTTGGGGGTGACAACTTACCAACTTCCCTAAGTCGCCACACCCTTGGTTTTATTTTTTTTTGTTGTTTTTTCTAATAATATATAATAAAATATATAACTGATAATATTGATTAAATATATACAGTCAGACCTCCCTAAATGCAACCTCCCTAAATGCATATCTAAGTAAAATTTCCCTAAATGCATGCCTTTTTTTCGGCCCAACTTAATATAACACTTATAGATTTTTAACTCTCTAAATGCATAACCTCTCTAAATGCATATTTTTAAAAATTTTATTATGGTCCTGACACTATGCATTTAGAGAGGTCTGACTGTATTTAATTTAAAATATAATATATAATAATAATAATAAATAAAAAAATATAAAATTTTATATTAAATTGCGAAATCTTGCAAAAACTTGCGAAAATCTATAAAATGTTTAAAAATAAATATATAGTATAATAGTATTGATTAGAATCATGATTTGTAATTTTTAATCTGATATTTTTCGATTATTACTAATTATTGCTAATTACTATCTTAATCGATAGTCCTTGTCAAAAAGGATTTAAACTGATTAGGGGCATGCCATTTATTACATAATTTTTACTATGGATACATGGTCAGAAGTAGTGATCATGTCTATATGTTATATTAATTACTTAAAATTAGATAAAATGATTACACCATACATGGATAGAGGTAGTTACTAAGTAAAAAATATTACGTAATAAATGGCACACCCTTTACTATTCAATAATAATAAAAATCAATAGTAATCCCTGTGCAAATTTTGGTAATGTATATTGTATATACTTTGCAAGATAAATAATTTAATAAAAAATTATATAAATTTAGACCTCTTTTAGATAATTACTTGGTCCAATTTTTGACAAAAGAAAAAACAAAAAGTTTTTTGTTAGAAAATTGCCTATACTTGGTATATAAAAGGATAACGCAAAATACAGTTTTTATAAAGGGCAATGATTTCTTCCTATCGAACTCCTTTGTATATTCAATATGAGCATTCTTTTACAAGATAACTAGCAGGAGGTGGTGCTCTTGTACGAAAAATTTTAGTGGAAATATAAATATATTGTCTTTGTTAACGAAGTGGTTTGTGGTAAAATAGTGGTAAACAACAAGAAAATGAATTTTATTTTTCTATACTTTTCTTCAAGTTTGTTCCAATTGTTATTCTTTGCTCTTTTGGATTTTTTGAAATTTTTACCAGAAAGCGAGCATCCTAGCTTACCCCTTCAAAAGATCGGCAGTATTTACTTTTTCCAAATTGGGTATGCATTCCCAGACTAGAACTGGTGCTGTCTCGAGTGAGTTTGGTTATCAAATAAACAATAAATGACATATCATGGAATCTTGGAGGGCACGTGAAAAATTTCTTACCTAGATACGTGGTTTGAGACATAGTATTTCTTGTTTATTTTATATATAACACTTTGATAAATGTAGTCTATACAGTAATATAATTTTTATAGTCTAGTATAAACTTAATAACATCTTCATAGTCTATTTTTTCTTTGCTGTTTCTTTGGTTTTTCTTTTATTTTGGTTTTTCTTGAATATAAAAGCTTGGCTTTTGGGTTAGTTTGTTAGATATTTTTGTGTTGTTCATCTTTTTAATACTTCTCTTTTTTTTATTCTTCTTTATAAGAAGCTTAAAGAAGGAGTTTTTTAAGAAGTAGATTATGAAACATAGTTGGTTTGTAACTATAGCTAATGAAATTTTTGGCTTATATATAAGTCAATGCAACAGGTAGCACCTGGGCACAAATTTTGTAGCCGGATGAGATCAAATTCTGTTGGTTTTCATGTTAAACATGTATTAAAAAAAATTTTGATAATAAATCTATTAGAGTTTAACAAGACTACCAAAGACCAGAAAAAAAATTTTTAATAAGAAATTTTATTAAAATGAATTTCTTTACTTGCTCTATACAAAATTGCACAATATACTGTATATGTCTGAAAATAGGCTACTACCTAAAATAAGCCACCCCCCTCTTTTGATCAAAAAACTTAAAAATGTTTTTTATTCAAAAATAAGCTACCCCATGATCGACAATAGTCACTACATAATAAAGTCCAAACTCTACTATGTAAATTGATTATCATCGCTTAAGTAAACTTATTTGGGAAATCAAAATACACATAGTTTATAATTTTTAGCAAGATTGAAGAACATTTTATTATTTGACTTTTAATTTTTATGCTTGACAAAAAAATTAAAATTTGGTAAAAAATATATTCAATGAAAGTAAAAATTAAAAGTTAAATAATAAAAAGTTCTCCAATTTGTATGAAAATTTGAAAATTATATATTTTGATCTCCTAAACATATTTACTTAATCACTTGTGATCGATTTACAAAGTAAACTTTGGACTTAATATATAGCGACTACTTGTGATCGGTAAAACCTCTTTCACCCACCCCCGATTTTTTGTGTAACTTTTTGCTTAGATATATTTTGTGTTATATAATTGCATAATGACCCAAATAACCAAATGACATAGGTCATCTCGAAATGACCTTTGTCATTTGGTCGAAAATGACCCAAAATTTGAATGACCGAGGTAATTTTAGGCCATTAGTCATTTGAGCAAATGACCTAATCATTTACCATCAATGCTAAGCATGGTGTCATCAACGATTTTGTGATATGCCCGTTAATATATTTGTGACAATATTTTAACAGATAACTAAGTTTTCGATTAAGTTCACTACAAATGCTAAACATTCTATATTTAGTTAAAAATTTGAAATTTTCTAGGTACCTGTGCGAGTGAGACGAAATCGTGTTTATCCAGCATGTGCGCGAAGTGAAGAAAAATAGAACAAAGCGAAAAACGAATGTTTAAATCGGTCTTGTAGCACTAATTAAAAACAAATAACAAAAACACGAGTCGTAAATCCGCCCATAAGGTCACGTGTTATCGGTGATCAAACACTGTCGTTCTCCCCTTCGCTCCGGACAATTACCGGTGGGGCAGATGAAGAGTTCGAATTTCATAGTAATGATGTACAAATAATTTATTAATTGACTAAGCCTATCTTTCAGGTGAGTTATCGACGAAGGTTTGAATTCGGTCAATAAAAACGAAGTAGACTTATGTGACAGTTAGGATTCAATCCTTCTTATATTATTATATTTGTCTTCACAAAGAGAAATGCAAGTCATAAACTTGATTTAAATGTTTACCCTCGTCTTCAGGATGATCAATCGAAAAGCGCATTTTTATCTGCACTTTATAGTCGTTATATATGATTTCTAAAGAGCAATTTAAAATTTATAGTTCGTTATATCCATTATGAGATTCATTATAGTGGGATTAACTGTAGTAGTTAAAGTGCGTATATATATATATAAGCGCGATTTTTTACTTCCACCAATTACTTACTACCACGCCAGGGGTATAATCATCCTTTAAGAAAAAAAGGCAACGTAATACAGATGTTGTCACAAATTCCTCTATAATAATTTACTGTATAAATAATTTTTGTAAAGTTCTTTCTCGGGCAACTCATTACAAGATTAACAATAATCCAGCATTAGTATCCATTAACAATGGATACTTTAAAAGATGTCCCAGAGTTTTTCGAAACTCAACTTGATGAGTCTATAATTGCCAGAACAGAAAACTTAGGTAATTTTAATTGTTTAAATTTTAGGTGTCTTTAGGTGGCTGAGCATAAGAACCTTTGATTTTGATTTTTTTTTTTTTTTTTTTGATCTTAACATTTCAGCGTCATTTCGTGAGCTTGGTCCTCCTGATCTTTGCCATATCACTAAGTCTAATGCCAAACCCGGTGTAAAAGAGGTGAGAAATGCCCCCATTTACCCTTCCGCGTAGATTTGCATCAACACGTGTACAATCTACAGATTTACATATTTCAATGATAAACTTCCAGGCGCGTGTTTGTAATTCAAGTATGTGGTAAATTAATTACTTTGTGGTTGTTTCACTACTTTAGGTCGGCTCTTATCATTATGTTTCTGGTGTCGACGCTTCTTCTTCAGCTACCTTGGCAGCATACCTCAATTCACTGACTTACGCACTGGTAATTTACTCACAAATTTGCAAGTATATTATGTGGTGATGACTATTATTTCTATGATTTACGTTGTTGATTTTTAAGGAAGAAACCCATGCATGGTTTTCTAAATCCACCGCTTGGAGAATTCGTTCTGGAGTATATTGGTATTTATTCCATTTATACAGATTCAATTTATTTGTTATTCATGTTGATCCATTTATATCATTGTTTGCTAAGCTTGATTATTCCAGTTGCTTTAATGCCTTTTCGCGAGTGGACGTGCGCGTTGAAGTTAAGATTCCTGGTGGTGTTGAAAGCTATGTTGTAGATGCGCGTGGTGAAAAGTAATTCGTAGTATAAACTCACGAATATTGGTCAAAGTTTTCAAATATGTGCTTTTTAATAAATTTATTTTACATTCTAGACATGAAGCTACACCAGAGATGTGGCAAGAAACCTACATTTCTGCACTTCTACGCGCTATACTTTATTCAGACGATGCCAACTATAGGCTAGCTGGATTTCGTAAATTAGACCCTATCCCAAATATAGAAGCAGAAGCTCATTTCTTAGAGGCGGCTGAAGCACTTTTTTTTAAAGGTTCTTATTAAAATTTCTATTATTATTATTATCTACATTTCAATCAATAACATGAACTGACGATATAATAATTAATATTTAGGTTGGCAACTTGGATCAGACCCAGAAATTCAAGTTGCAACTGTTGTCAGTAATCATTTAACTACTGGCATTATGAAATATTTTAGTGAAAATTTTAGATATGAACGTGCGGTGAACCTTTTTGAAAAACATATCCTTTAGAAATTTAATATATTGTTTCCATTACAATAAATCAATTTATTATAATATCTTTTAACTGCTAGTGTTTTCTCAACATAAATACACTGTACTTAAAAGATCCTGAAGTTGCTTCACTACTTGCGCAATCATATATAGGGATGGGTAAGTTTAATTTATATCATTATCATAATTCTAGATAATCATCTAACACATCCATTTTTCAGATGAAGAAATAAAGGCGGTTAATATTCTATATGAAGCCCTAAAACAAAATCAAATGAGCTATGCGCTTCTACATGTTCAAACAGATTTTTTATTGTCCAAGGTAATTCTTCATGTTTTATAATAAAGATCACACATTTGAAATCTTATTAATTTATTGAGGAAATAGGGAAAAAAGACTTACGCTCTTAAACTTGCTAAACAAGCGGTAAATTGCGCTCCTTCCGAATTTGTCACTTGGGCCAAACTTACTGAAGTGTACATTGAGCTTGAAGATTATGAATCGGTAAGAAAAAATTTTATGAATAGATTTGTTAGATCAATATTAATCTCATTACACAATTGCCTTTTTTTTGATTTTATTTGTGGCTTATATATGAATAATATATGATGATTTCGTTTATAAAGGCATTGTTGACTTTGAATTCTTGCCCAATGTTTACATATAACGATAGAGATATGCATAGAATGCCAACTCCAGCAAAGACTCATCTTCCGATTAAACAAGAGATTGCAAATGTTGGACTTTTGGATGATGACAATGGACGAGACACCGAGGTAAACCTCGTTGCAAGTAATCCACTTTTTGTTTACTCAAGTGCTGCTTAACTTAGTTATATTGTACTAAAGGCTGATGTCGGTCTTCTGCGTCTTCCGGCACCATCACTTCGAGGTACCTTTGCTAAAGCATATTCATTGTTAACACGGCTGGTTGCCAAAATTGGGTGGGATGAATTATTAAAATGTCGATCCTCTGTCTTTGTAATGGAGGAGGAGTATCGTATGCAAAAAGCTGCTGAAGAAGAACGAAGAAATCAAAAATTGACTAACGCTAAACCGCATGAAAAAGAAGAGCCAGATGTCATAAAAGTTAAGACAAATGGTGTAAATGATTCATCTCAACCTATTCCGACAATTACAGTATCAGGAGATTCCGATAATAATAAGGAGAATAATGTTTCACAAGAAAATCCAACTACTTTAGAAACAGTTGACGAAAATCCTGAGCAGAATTTGGAGGAGACAAATAGTCATGATGACAATGAAGAACAAGAACAAAAAAAATATATTAATCATAATGCTCCTGTTGATGAACATTCAGTCGATTCTTTAGAAGAAGTTAATCTGGATGACGAAAAATCTGGAGTGGATGAAACTTCTACTCCAGTAATAGAATTCAAGGGTCCTGAGTTGGAAAGGCCAACACAAGCTGCCAATGAAGATAAAAATGAAATCCAAAGTCCAAATAATGATGAACAAAGCAAGGTATAATTTTGATTCCTTAATTCATATCAGGGAATTTAAAATTATAATTAGATTTTTTTACAATTGAATTTTAGGATCCTACATTAAGGAAAGATTACGCGTTCTCGTTCAATAACAAAAGACTTTGCGAAAGGTTTGTGGCTATTAAAAAAGTACCATTATAATATATATATATATATTTAAACAACGAATGTAACATTTCCATTTATCTAATATATTAGGTGGCTTGATAATCTTTTCATGGTCTTGTATGAGGTAGTCCTGTCCTGTTTGAAAGCATATTTTTTGACAGTGTGCAATCAAATATTATGACTAAGCCTAAGATTAATCCGTAGGATTTGAGGGTTTACACGGTTTGGCGCTCAGAAGTTGCGCATTACAAAGCTCATCAAATGTCTTATCGCAAAACTGGTACCGAATGGGAAATTTTGGGAGATCTAGCAGCAAGACTACACCACAAGGTAATAAATAGATATTGTTTATTTATTTTGTTAAAGTGTGTATCTGTCAACATAAATATTTAATTCTATCCAAAAATAGGTTGATGGCAAGGAAGCTTACACACGTTGTCTTGATCATAAATTTTCAGCCAAAGCCTGGCTAAGGTTGCTAGAAATTTATGCAGAGGAAGGGGATGTACATCATGCTTTGACCGCTGTAGTAAAATTGTCTGTGTACCATGAACGATGGTATCATGAAATAATTGTAAGTTTAGAGAAATTCGTATTATTTTATTATAAATTATTCTTTAATCTACGATTAACAATGATACTTCTTAATTTTCATATTTATAATAATTTTTCAGTATCCAACCGCTATTGCACATAATCTCAACAAATTGATTCGGAGCGAGGGGCTCTCTAAAATACATTACAACCTTATCTCCATGAATTTATCACCACCTGTAGCTAAGTTGGTTACGAGATACCTTATCTTTGCCGAAACCTTTAAAATTCCCGGATCAGATTTCTAATCCCTTTGTCGCACACACCCTACTAAATGATACATTATAAAAAAAAAACAAGAATGCTGAAAATTTTCAGAGTCAAATTGTCTAATGTAGGACTATTTTTAAGAGGTAATTTATGGAATCTGAATACATGTTTTTTTAGGATTATAATTTATATTTTATATATTTTTTGGAGTGAATTATGATTGTTTTTCTTAAATTTATACATTCTACATACAGTAGTGTCATTAATCATAGAGAAATAAATGATTATTCTCACGTATTAATTAGTAGATATATATATTGTTTAAAATTAAAGAATTAGTATTATTAATAAAGAAAAAAACAAGTCTTAGTTGAGTTTTTTCAGTCTAGTAAAGTAAAATAATCAAAACTATTTAAGATTTGGGATAAATTGTTTAAAATTAAAGAATTAGTATTATTAATAAAGAAAACAAAAAAGTCTAGTAAAGAAGTAAAATAATCAAACCTAATTAAGATTTGGGATAAAAATCTATTAAACTCGTATATTGAAATACAGGTTTGTTTTTCTTTTTTTTTTCCTTTAGTTATAAATAAAAAAAATATATACAAAAAAAAAATTCATATTATATTTCAAGGTGACCACTAGAAACCATAAATAATATTTGTAAAGTAAATGGGTTGAATACTTTGGTTACTACTGCGCTTTACCTTAATTTTATTCTAACTTTAATAACTTTAATCCTCAAATTTATATAATTTAGCATAATAATTTTTTTAATCAATTTTTTTTCTAATATTTCTTGATTTATTACTGTTATTTCCAAATTTTCTTTTTTTGAAAACTACATTGCTTTTTTCGTCTACGCCTTCCTCTTTTTTTATTTTTACTAATTCCAGGTCCAATTCCTCATGACTATCAATTGGAAAAGATTTTTCAACAATTTTAAAATTTCTTAAATCATCCGGATCGTCGTCATCGTCATCATCATCATCAACTTGAATACTTGATGAGTACTGCGTTGTTGAAGGTAATGTGGAATCGTCCTTAGACTCTTCCTTAACATGTGAATTGTGAGTAGTTGGTAATGGAGGTGGAGTTACGGGTCTCCATTCTCCTATGACTGGTTCAGTACCATCCCCTCTATCTTCCACTATTGGTGCTCTTGTTTGTGTGATCACTGGTTGAGCTGGTAGAGGTTCTGTTGAAGTATGCAGTGATGCAGAAGATCCCGCATAAACAATATCATGATAGCCATAATCTTTTGTAGATGTTGAGTATGTTGTGTCTGTTGGAGGCTTAATAGTAGATGAAGTAGCACCAGGAGCTTCAAGTGCAATATCTCTTCTATACTGTTTCATTGCTGCCTTAATATATAGGAATTGAAATATTAAATTACTAAATTTGATCTAAATATTCATATATGAATCATCATTTGATACCTTTTCAATTCTTTCTAATTCTCGTTTAGTTTTTGCTGCCTCTTTACGGTTTTCATGTTCCTTACGATAAATATCTCTAAGAAATTTTTCATGATTTTCTCTATGTTTTTTACCTTGCTCATGCATCGTTCGACTCTTAAAAAAATAATATAATATCAACATTAAGAAATTAAATAATAGATACAATCCAAAAGAAAAATAAAATAGCTTACGGGTTTATTGTCTGCAATATAAATGCGACAATATTGACACCAATGTTTTTGTTGTGATATCCAAAATTCCGACCTGCAAATATAGGATCGTTCAGTTTAAAAATGAACTTTATATAGATTTAATAGAAAAAGAAAAAAGATTAGATTAGCATACTTACATCTTTATAGATCGAAAGGAAATTTATTCTTGCTGCGAGAATGAGTGTACGTTGCGTCAAGATAGCTAATAGTGAATTTCACCTTTATACCAATATATATATGTCAATTTTTAGCTGCAGTGTAACTACGTAAACTATATCTAAAGCGGAGCAGATTCTTATAATATATTTTATCGAATTAACTTTAGGGTTAGGATTATTTTAGATTAGAGTTAGATAGGTTTTAGGTAGTAATATACACAGTATATAAGCAAAATTACCTTCCCAACATTTTTAATTAACCAACCAAGGTAGGTTTAAACTACCGTTTTTGTATTTTTCAAGGTTTTCGCTTCTCTTATTTGTTTGCTTCGCCGAAGATCATCAAAAAAATTCTATATTTTGATTACTATTTGATTGGCCATATGTCACGTGATTCTGCTCCGCTTTAGACAATTTCATAAAAATGTTAATACAGTAATACTCGTGATTTTAATAAAAATGAAGCTTTGTCTTATTTAGTTAATAATCGTAATATTGATGCTCAAATTGCAAAGAGGATATTTGATCTATGTGGAGAACGAATTTTTCATGTTAGCAGTGTGATTTCGGAATAGATAAACTTACAAATCTACGTAAGAAATTAGGAAAAATTGTTGATTATAATAATATGTCAGGGTGAAACCCGCGCTGAATTCTAGTAAAATCCGCTTTGATCATAGGGTTTGGTGAGGCCTGGAATTTTATTAGAGCATTAATATATGCAAAATTTAGCAAGAAATTTTTTTTATTAGAGCCCCAAAGGTGGTTTTATAAACAAAATTTTGAAATATGAATATTTTTTTAAAAAATAAACAAAAAAAAAATAAAATTTTATATTACACCTAATCTTAAATTTTAATTGGCTATTCTAATAGTTTTGTATAATATGATGTAAAATACTATAGGTGCATTTTAGTACAGTCAATTACCATAAATTTCGGTGCAAGGTACCCCCCTTGATTTGTACCGGGTATATGGGGTGTCTTCAATTAAAAGGGCCCATTTTTACATTTTTTTGAAAAATGAGTTTTCGTTAAATTCATATAAATTTTGACATGATTGACTTTTTTTAATTATAAATGAAAGTTGAATTACATAATAAAAAATCAAGATAATGTAAAAAGAAAAATTACATGAGGCTGCGTAGAGCCAACACGTCACGAGTTTACCCGATAGTCACCTGCCGTCTTTAACCAATCAATATCGTGAAATTTGATTGATCCCGGATCAGTCCGAAAATCAAAACAAATAATTAAACTCAAATATCTCAAAATAAAATATATGTAAAAATGGGCCCTTTTAATTGAAGACACTCCATATTTCAAGGCTATTTGTTGTAGTGGTCTGTAAGAGACCCGAGTACAAATCAAAGGCCGATTTACTAATAATGATTTTTTTACTTATGGGCTAATATATGCTCCTTACAAGATACCCCCATGTAATATACCCTGTTCCGCCCAATATACCCGGGGTACAAATCAAGGTTTGTTGTTACGTGGAATGTAAAATACCTGGGTACCTTGCACTGAAATTTACGGTATTGTCACAGATCATAATTTAAAATGAAATCTACATTCTATACTTAACCTGCTAGCTTTCTAAAACCCTATTAATACTTGTTTATTATAATTTTTTTTAAAAACTAACCCTAACCCTAAACCCCTAACCCTAAAAAATGCACTCCAAAAAAATTTAGTTTATACTATCATTTCATTTTAATCTGGATTTCATTATGATCTGTCACAATTATTATATACTATAAGGTAAAATAGGGTATTGTGGCGAATTTGTACTATCTTGTGATACAACGACCAGAATTGAATAATTTTTATACCATTCGATTTGTTTCGATAAAATGAATCGAATAGTGGTAAATTAATGAATTCTGATTACTGAATCACAAGATAATAATACTTATGTACATATGATACACTTTTCTTCATAATACTCTCAAACTTATTTTTGTATCGTAGTGTGTTATACATAATCGTTAATATTTTGTGATCCAGTGATGGAATTGGATGATTTAACCACTACACGTTACTCTGGTTATACCGACATCTGGATATAACGACAACATAGTAAAATCTTTCTATACCGACATTTTTTTTCAAAAATTTAATATAAAATGTTGGTATAACTCACTGTATCGACATTTTGAATTTTTTTACTAATGAACCAAAAATGTCGATATAACCAGAGTAACGTGTATTCAATTTGTCTCATCGAGACAAATCAAATGTTATAAAAACTATTCAATTCTAGTCATTGTATCATGAAGTTATCATGATATAACTCAAATTCGCTACAATACCCCTACCCCTCTAAAATCTTTACTTTAGTTTCTTTATTTTTGAACAATAATATTGTTTGATCTAGTGATTAGAATTTAATGACCTTTATATCATTAGATTCATCTTTGTGAGACGAGTTAGTTGATATTAAAATCATTTGATTCTGCTAGATTTTTTTTTTTATTTATTAATGTCAAGTACAGAAATAGGATAGTAAGTTACAATTATATCAGGATGATATATTATATTTAAAATTTCTAACTAATCATCTAATAATCTATGCAATAGGGCAAGCCTATCACTTGCAGTCAGGCTAATCATTAAACTGCTACAAAAAGAAGATGTGATATTTCATCTCATACTTTTCTATTTTAAACTAAAAGGTTAAATTTTTAGTTTAAGAAGGCTAGAGGAAACCAAGATTCTGCTAGATAATTCACATAATATCATCAATCAAAGTCAACTTTGCCCTTTTACTCTATATACTAATTATATAGTAAAAAACAAGTTTCTAGCAATGTTAGCAATAAAATAGTAATTAAAAGCTATAACAGTTAGAGAAGATGTTACAATGTGTAATAAATTATAATAAAATTTATAATTAAAATATATAAAATTACTAAAAGCTTTAAGCTCAAAATTTTTTTCAATTTATTTATTTTAAATTTTAAAGTTAAACATATCAAAAATTGTAGAATAAAATTATTAAAATAATTTTTAAAATTTTGTAAAAATCAAAGATTTTGCCAGTAAAATTTTATAAAAAAAAAATTTTACTAATTTTAAAAATACAATTAAGTGCAAAATTTTATGCTAAACAAATTTACTTACAAAATAAAAATAGATATTATAGTAAAAAATTAAATTTGCAATAGATAAATTTTAAAACACTAATAAATTATCTGCAATTCTAAATATAAAGGGTGTAAAAAAATATAAAATTTTGATTGGCTAAAAAAATTTTTTTTAAATAGTTAAAATTTAAATGATGTTTATTATTCTTTTGTTAAATATATTTTTAACTTAGCATAGTCTTATCTATATAACCCTTTTTTTTCTATTAAAATAAGAGTAACAAATATTATATAATATTTATGGGAAAGGGAGGATAAACCAAAATCATATTATATATATTATATATATCAGTCTTCTTATTTATTTAGACAAAAATATTGAATAGATTTAAGTTGTATATACAGTTAGACTTCTATAAATACAACTTTCATAAATGCAATACAGGACCCCTGAATAGACTATAAAAAATGTTCGTCGTGATAATTGACGTGATATCTACTATGTTTATTAATATTAAAATGGCAAAATTGTATGGTTACACTTATGTTTTTTAGGAAATTGTATTATTAAGTGTACAACCAAAGGTGATATAAAAAATAATGTGATATAAATGTATTCAGGGGTCCTTGCAATACCTTTCTAAATACACTTTTTTTTTTCGTAGATGTTATTAATGCTAAATATATATTCTATATTTTGTAAATATACATTCTCTTGAATAATATTTTTATATCACACTAATCTCCCTAAATGCATATAGCCAATCAAATTTTAGTATTTAAGATACAGTACGGGACAGCATAAGACATCCACTGCGCCAAATTTGCTAAGGGACAGCATAAGACATCCAATTTTTATATAAAGGCGCCAAATTTTAGTAAGGACAGTAAAAGACATCCAATAAAATGCCAAATTTTAGTAAGGACAGTAAAAGACATCCAATAAAACGCCAAATTGAGAACCACAAATACGAAAACCCGGGACCTAAACAAATTACAAACACCCGTTTATTGTGTAGCCTATGCGCTGCACACACAATTAAAATTTTACACACACACGAGTAAATCACCCAAATTATTTCAGATTATGTGATATTATTTTAGTGATAAATCATATCGCATGATTTAAAATAAATTTGGGTGGTAAATTTACTCAGCCGTAGTTACAGCAAAACATTGCGCATAGTTTTCTTTATTGCAAGTAAATTTGATTGAAATTACCCAGGTCTTTTTGCATGCAGGATTTTATCGTAAATCAAAAAATTAAAGTGCATATAAATTGAGTCGTTCAATCAGTGCGATACGATGCTTAATAAAATCATGCATAAAAATAAAAATTGTTTTTATAATAAGCATTATGCAAAAAATTTGTTATTTAACCAATTATTTTGGCAAACCCGATTTTCACATTACGGGTCCAAAAAAAAAAATTTATCGAAACAAAAAAAAACGAATTATCCAAAAAAAAAAAAAAAAA
>QKWP01002683.1:0-21704 GCA_003550325.1 Gigaspora rosea | reverse complement strand
GTGCTGGTTTTGTTCTTGGTGGCTCTGGCCTTATTCCTTGCAGAACGAGCTAATTTCGCTTTTTCTTGCTTTAATTGTTCTAATTTTCGTTTTTTTGGCATTTTTGGTTTAAAAAAAAGATTGATAACGTTTAAATATTATCAGATCTACTCGTATCACGTGACCGAAATGCGTAATTTCTATTGGCTTATCTTGCATGTCACATGAAGATCAGTGCGCCAAATTCTTACCTTACATATAAAGAAAGGAATTTTTAAACCCTCATAGTGCTGTTAAAAATAAAAATAAACAAAAACCCTCTTTCAAAAATGTAGTTTAGGTTACAAACTATCAATTTGAAAGAGGGTTTTTTGATTTAATAATTTTTTATTGGGTTATGCCATTTTTAAAAGACCCATTAAAATTGGATGTCTTATGCTGTCCCGTACTGTAGTTATACAGTTTTGGGTAGAAGCTACACAAACTTAATAATCTAATTTTTAAAGCTGCAATTTAATTGGCTCTTTCTATTTCTAAATGCACGTTGTAGACTTGTCCTATGAGTTGCATTTATGAAGGTTTAACTATAGTAAAGTTCCAATTTTTTTCTATTAACTAGCAAAGTATGAGCAATTAAGAAATATATATATTATAGTATTTGAATATCTAGACAATATATGGGAATGAGTCAGTAGAAAAGAGACAAATTTTTTTTAAGTAAAAATTTTCTTGACTTTAAGCTTAAATATCTTAACAACTATCTTAATAAATTTAATAAATTTTTTTTATTTTAATTCTATATAATTTCAAGATTAAAATAAAGCAAATTTGATTAAATAGTTGTCAAGATATTTTAATTTCCCTTTTCTACTGACTCACCCCCATATTTATAAAAACAAAATTATATAATTTGTTGATATAATTGTTTTTAAAAAATTTTTAAATTTAAAAATTTGCTTATTTTTAAAGTTTAACCAATTAAAATTAAGGGAAAATGTTTTCTGCGCACTCACATAGCTGTGCACCCTATGCATGCATATAAATAAGATCAAGGTAATCATTTGTTTTGATTTTATTTTCTTTTTTGATTTTATTTTGTTACTAAATTTTTTTTTCTTTTTAGCTACAATTGTTGATGCCATCGCTGCTGTCGTTGCAAGTGTTGTCGTTAGTGTCATTTCAATTGTTGTCGCTGGTATCGTTGTTGTTTTGGTGCTGCAAATACATTTTTTTAGCGAGTAGTCTTGCGTGGAATGGTCGTCTTGGGGAATAATACATTTCTTTGATATTGTGAATAGTGTTGTATGTTTCTCCAGTGGTGTTGGATGGTCTTGTATGTTTCTCTGGTAGGTGATCTTGCCTGTTTCTCCGGTAGGTGGTTTTGTCCGGTATTCTTGTGTGGTTTCTTTTGTGTAAACATTTCGTTAATATTTTTTTTTTACTTTTAGATGTTCTTTTTACATAGGCCTTGCTTTGTTTCGTTGGGTTTGTGGAAGGCGTCCTTTCGGTGGGGTTTTGTAAGTTTTTTTGTTGGGCGTCTTGTATGTTTCTCTGTTGGACAGGTTATCTTGTGACTTGTACGTTTCTCCAGTGGTGTTGGGTGGTCTTGTATGTTTCTCCGGTAGGTGGTTTTGCTCGTTTTTCTTGTATAGTTTCTTTTATGTGGTTTCGTTTGTTTCATGGTTTTTTTTTTGAACGTTTCTTTAATAATTTTTTTTTACTTTTAGATGTTCTTTTTTACATAGGCCTTGCTTTGTTTCATTGAGTTCGTAGAAGGTGTTCTTCCGGTAGAGTCTTGTAAGTTTTTCTGTTGGGCATCTTGTACGTTTCTCTGTTGGGCGTCTTGTATGTTTTTCTGTTGGGCAGGTTATTTTGTGACTTGTATGTTTCTCCGGTGGTGTTGGGTGGTCTTGTACATTTCTCCAGTAGGTGGTCTTGACCGTTTTTCTTGTGTAGTTTCTTTCATGTGGCTTCGTTTGTTTCGTGGTTTTTTTTTCGAACATTCTTTAATAATTTTTTTTTTACTTTTAGATATTCTTTTTCACATAGGCCTTGCTTTGTTTTGTTGGGTTCGTGAAAGGCATCCTTCCGATAGGATCTTGTAAGTTTTTCTGTTGGGCATCTTGTACATTTCTCTGTTGGGCAGATTATCTTGTAAGTTTTTCTTTTGTTTTTGTTTTATTTTATTTTATTTTTTTACAGTATATTAACCAGCTTCTCGTTTTGATGGTGCCTTCGATTTGGTAGTTTTTTTGGTGCTTTGTATCGTTGTATCTTAGTGCTTTGTGCTGCTTTAGGTGCGCCGTATATTGTTGTTTTTTGGTGTTATGCGCTGCTTCGGGTGTACCGTGTATCAAGTTTTGCAGTTTGCTTCGGATCGTTGTTTCTTGGTATACTGTGTATTGAGTTTTGGCATTGCTTTGCTAGTATGGTTTTGCTTCTGGTTGTACTTCGTAATAGTAGTTAGTTAGACTAGAGGCTTAATTGTAATTAGGCGATTCTGTCTTGTTTTTTTTTATATTAAAATGTAATAAAAAATAATAATAATAAAAAAAAATATGTAATTTTCGTGTAAAAAAACTTGGAAATTTTGTTATTCCTGTGATCAAATTTGATTGGTTGATCACAGGGTGCACGGTCGTGCAGGTGCGTGAAAAACTTAAACTCTAAAATTAAAAATTTTGTACTATTATGCAAGTGCCTTGATGTAACTATCAAAAAAGCAAAAATACTGTTCCTGATGGATCGTTGGTACCTTTCCTGATGGGATAAAAAAAATCACCGATTTACATACTGTTCCTGATGTTATATGAATAGTAGCTATACCAAAATTTTTGACAAAACTTTGAGCGAAGGTAGCTTAGCAACCATCTGATCAAATTCAATGAAAATTTTTTTATTTGAATTATATGAATTCATATAGTTCAAATAAAAAAATTTTCATCGAATTTGATTAGGTGGTTGCAGAGATATCTTTGATCAAAGTTTTGTCAAAAATTTAAACGTATCTGTCATGTGATAAGCGTTTTGAAATTCTCTAAAACTTTGATCAAAGATATCTTGCAACCACTTGATCAAATTCGATGAAAATTTTTTTATTTGAATTATATGGATTCATATAATTCAAATAAAAAAATTTTCATTGAATTTGATTAGGTGTTGCTAAGCTACCTTTGCTCAAAGTTTTGTCAAAAATTTTGACATCAGGAACAGTATGTAAATCGGTGATTTTTTTTATCCCATCAGGAAAGGTACCGACGATCTATCAGGAACGGTATTTTTGCATCAAAAAAAGTTTGCAAAATTTTAAACAAAGTTATTATATACAAAAAACAGATATAACAAAAAATAAAATACTAATTTAAGAAACATGCTATTTATTATATGATTTTTACTATAAATACATGGTCAAAGATAGTGATTATGTCTATATATTATATTAATTAATTAGAATTAGATAAAGTGATTATACCATATATAGTCCATATATATATAGGGGTGATTATAGTAAAAATATCATATAATAAATGGCACACCTCTAATTTAGTTTACTATTTAGGGAATTGCCATTTCCACCCTCCACTTTTGCTAATGCCACCCCCAGCCGGCCTCCGACCCTTCCGACCTAGTCACGTGCAACGTAGTACAAATAGAGATCACGTGACTTCCGGATTCGGGCATTTTAGCAAAATTTTAGGTTACGCAAAACCCGTGATCACGTGATTTGAGTAACCAAATAAGCCAATCAAAATTTGAACCAGAACTTGGTCCAAATTAACCAATTCGGGTTCACTTGAACCAGAACTTGGTTCAAATTGAACCATTTCAGGTCACTTGAACCAGAAATTGGTTCAAACTGAACCACTTCGGTTCATTTAAACCAGAGCTTGGTTCAAATTGAACCACTTCGGGTTCATTTGAACTAAGTTTCTGGTTCAAATTGAATCACTTTGGGTTCATTTGTACCAAGTTCAGGATCAAATTGAACTACTTCGGGTTCACTTGAACCAAGTCTTGTTCAAATTGAACCACTTCGAATTCATTTGAACCAAGTTCTGGTTCAAACTGAACCACTTCGGGTTCATTTGAACCAGAACTTGGTTTAAATGAACCCGAAATGGCTCAATTAGAACCAATTTCTGGTTTAAGTGAATACGAAGTGTTTAATTTAACCAGAACTTGGTTCAAATGAACCCGAAGTGGTTCAATTGACCAGAACTTGGTACAAATGAACCAAAGTGGATCAATTTGAACCAGAACTTAGTTCAAATGAACTCGAAGTGGTTCAATTTGAACCAGAACTTGGTTCAAATGAACCGAAGTGGTTCAATTGACCAGAACTTGATTCAAATGAACCCGAAGTGGTTCAATTTGAACCAAGCTCGAACCGAAGTGGTTCAGTCTGAACCAATTTCTGGTTCAAGTGACCTGAAATGGTTCAATTTGAACCAAGTTCTGGTTCAAGTGAACCCGAATTGGTTCAATTTGGACCAAGTTCTGGTTCAAATTTTGATTGGCTTTTTTGGTTAGCAGATCACGTGATTACGGGTTTTGCGTAACCTAAAATTTTGCCAAAATGCCCGAATCCGGAAGTCACGTGATCTCTATTTGTACTACGTTGCACGTGACTAGGTCGGAAGGGTCGGAGGCCGGCTGGGGGGTGGCATTAGCAAAAGTGGTGGGTGGAAATAGCAATTCCCTTAATTTATAGTAAAAAATAAGATCAAAAAACTTTAAATTTTTAAATTTAAAAATTTTAATAATAAATATAATAAACTCTGGGTCAGATAGTGCAGTGGTTAGCGCTCTGGGGTTGTATTCGCAAGATCACCGGTTCGAGTCTAATGGAACAAAAACCATATTGGGACTACGAATAGCCAGGATTTACATTGAGGACTCGCACTTCTTCTCCATTTATGGATATGGTACTACAGTGATAAGAACTGCGTAACATAGCCACGAAGGTCATGTGGCGCCCAGAAAAGGAAAAAATCTGACAAGAAATGTCATAAACATAAGGGATATCCACTATAAAAAAGGAAATAAAGAAATATGTAATGGGTACCTAATGATACCGCACCGACCAAAAATGGAAAGTAGTTCCCGGGGTGTATGAAAAACGGCTGATCTATATAGCGCACCGGTAGAAAGTGACTTCCTTAAAGCTACCTAAGATCTGCGAAGTACAGGGCACCAGGACACAATGTTGTTACTTGGATGTGTCCATACTATGTTTTTTGTCCAATGTCCAAGATTGTCCAAAATCGTCCAAGCCTATGTCCTATGTTTAACTAATCAATAAAGTAATTTAAAAAAATATATATATTATATATTTTTTTAGGTGCTAGACTCATTGGTGAAAAAATTAAAATAGATTATCTTAATAAAATTTTAAGTAATTTTAATTTAAAAAAATGTTCAAAATGTCCAAAAAACATCCAAGTGACAACACTGCCAGGGCGTGGTGGGCTTGCTGAATTCACCAGAATAAACGGACGATAGGAGGAAGATATAGGTTAGTTAGAATAAAAACCCTAATGTATAATGTATGACCTTTGAAATTGAATTAATAAAAGAGTGCCACCTGTCACTCCTAGCAATAGAACTAGGATTAAAAAAAAAAATAAAAAAATAATTCTTTAGGTTTACTAAAATGCACATATGGTATTTTATACTATTTTACACAAAACTGCAGTGCAGAAACCCTTAAATCAACTAGTCCTATATATGCGGCCAAATTTCAGAAGTTGGATTGGATTGGGTTGGAGCCAATAAAATTGCAAAAAATTTTGCGAATAAAAAAAAAACACAAAAATATAGTATAAAAAAAAATTTTAACTTTTTAAAAATTTTTTTTTGAAAATTTTTTTATAATTCTGCTAATTCTGGCCGGCATTATGGTAATTCTGGCCAAATTATAGTGGCCAAATTTTATGTTTATTAATAAAAATAGTTAACTTTAAGCCTTTTCAGAACTAGTTAAACTTAAGTGATAATCCATGAAAGATCGGCACTATTTTTATATTAGAATTTGGGGCAAATTACTATGGTCTTTTATTATATGCTGAAATCTGAAGCTGTTCCAATAATAAGTAATTTTTTTATTAAGTTAACAGCTCAAGTCAATTAATTGAAAGTTGTAGAGCTCACTGAGACGCATCTAATGGTGGTTAGAATTCAAATCGGCCCAATGTACGCTGAGATATCAATAAAAAAATGATTGGCCAACTATATAAAATTTCTAGTTTGTTTACATAAAATTTTATATAGTCAGCCAATTGTTTTTTTAGCAATATTTTAGCGTACACTGGGCCGATTTGAATTATCTAATCACCATTAGATGTGTCTCAGTAAGCTCTACAACTTTCAATTAATTTATTTAAGCCGTTAACTTAATAATAAATTACTTATCACTGGAGCAGCTACAGATTTCAGCTTTATATTAAAAGTTTATATTATACTTATCCCCAAAATTTACTATTGTCCCAATATGGTAATAGTGCCGATCTTTCACGGATTATCACTTAATAAATTAAAAAATAAATTTTATAGTTTTATTCTTAAAGTCTTTTTCTATATTTCTATAGAAAAAAAATTGTCCTAGCTATACTAGTTATTTTTTTACAATGTTTTAAAAATTATTAATTTCACTTGTTGATTTAAGGGTTCCCGCACTGTATTAGAATAACTAATTAAAATTTAAGATCAGATGTAATATAAAATTTTATTTTTTTTGTTTATTTTTTAAAAAAACATTCATATTTCAAAATTTTGTTTATAAAACCACTTTTGGGGCTTTAATACAAAATTTCTTGCTAAATTTTGTATATACTAATGCTTTGATAAAATTCCAAGCTTAACTCTAACTTTAAAGTAATTAATTTTTTTTTTTTGTTTTATAAAAATTTATTTTTTATTTTGTTATACAGATTTGCAAATTTAATTTACCTATTATAAAATACTATAAGTTCATTTTATAATAATTGTTCTTTAAATATAAATTTTAATATGATATTAATTAAATTTCATTAATTATAAATTTTATTAACTTAATATATAAGTATATATTATATTAAATACTAATATATTTTTTCTTATTTACTAATTTTTAATCTAAAAACTATATTAATAAAGTTTTTTTAAATTTTATAAAATTTTATTTTATATATAAAATATTATTAAGAATATTTTTGTCTTACAAATAAATTATAATTTGTATAATAAAAAAAAATACTGTAGTAAATTAATAAGTAAATAAATTTAATACTATTTAATAAGCTAAAAAATTGCTAATAGAAAATATTTAATATAAATATAAAAAATTAAAAAAATTAGGATATAGTGACTTAGAGAAGTTGGTAAGTTGTCACCCCCAAGTGGCAGATCTAGAGTTCAAATCATACTGGCAATGCTTTTGAAAAAATAGACTTGTGTTTCGGTAACCGTTTTCTGTTGATCAGTTGGGTATATTATTTGTAGTCCTTGGTTACCATCTTGAATAGGAGCTTTTGGGCAAAGTTGTATCTCATAATACAGACAAATTCAAGAAACCGGGGAAAACGAAACCCATTTGGCAAGTTCCAAGTAAAAAGGTAGTGAAGATCTTTGACAGTGCTACCAAAACTGAAATATTGAACTGAAGCCAAAAAACTAGCGTTAATCTCAGAAACAAGGTCTACCAACCTGGCTGCCGGAGTTGTACTTGAGAAAAAGGATCTATGTTATAGAAGTAGGTACTAGTGAGGAAATAACCATAATAATACCTAATATCGAGTAGATCAACCCTTTTAGGCCAACTGAATTGGAAGTCTGGAATATATTAGAAAAGGACCAGTAGAAAGGTAATAGTAGATACCAGGGTTGGAGCGAACTTTACAAGAGCAGAAGTAGGTAATGGTAGCAGTTGTAGAGTATTCTTTGACTGCAAGTATAAGCCTCGGTAAATATGTAAGTTACCGAAATGTAGGTAATATCTGTATAGAGCAGGAACTACTCTACCAAGTTTCTCACGAGGATAAACTAGTTCTAAAGGAGGGTTTGTTGGCATCTGGGGCTGTTCTTGACTGGCTAATATACCAGAGAGCCAACTTAGTGATACAAGTAAAGCTGGCAGGCAAAGCTTGGACCAGAGTGTTTAAATAGGCAATCCCCTAGTTGGGTTGCAAGTATAGCAACTAGTGTAGAACCTTCGGGTAGACTACTTAAATTAGACAACCAAAAGTTGTATATATGGCTAGTTGTACTCTCATTCATATCAAATGTCGGGAGCTCATAGAGGTTTCTGAGGTCTACATACTTGAATAAAAAGGCTTTCACTCATAGCGATGGGCTTTAACAAAAAAATTAAAAATTAAAAAATTTTATATAGTGACCTATACCATAGTGACTTTTATAATTAGTTAATTATTTTTAAAATTAGCAATCATATAAACAATAATTATCTTTTTAATAAACATATATTTTTTTTGTACAGTATTTGTTTTTTTTTATTTTAAATAACTTTTTTTTTAAGGTATAGTTTTCATTATTAGAGTTATTGCTGAAACACTACTAGAGCTATTACTAAAACTATCATTGAAGCCTTGGATTAAAACTATCACAAAGTTGGGAACTTATACTAGTTTCATTAGGCTTTTATTGTTCGTGTATTATTGTTCATGAAAATTCTAAAAAAAAGCATTTGCAAATGCTCTTTAAACTAATACTTTTTTTTTTTTTTTTAAAATAAAATTAATTTTTTTATTAATTTTAATTTTTTTTTTTTTTTTGTAAAATAAAACTAATTTTGTTAGTAATTTTAAGCTTTTATTGTTTTGGTACTATTATTCATAGAAATTTTTAAAAAAAATTGCAAATATACTTTGTAAAAATACTATACTAACTTTTTTGAATCTTGGATATAATCAAGATATGTTATTTTTTCATTTGATTTTTGGTTTTTTTTTGTATTTTTCTTTCTTTGTACTAATTCTTTTTTTTTATAGATTTGCTTTGTATGGAAATTTTGTGCTTTCTTTATTTGGTACTGTAGTTTTTGGACTTTTTTGTTTTAGTACTTTCATTTGGAAATTATGGCTTTAGTTGTTTGATACTATAGTTTGTAAAAATTTTGTGCTATGATATAAATTTGTCATGCCAGTTTTATTAGTAATTTTAGGCTTTATCATTTTGGCACCATTGTTTATGTACTGTTATTTGTAGAAATTTCAAGATAATCTTAAAACAGAAAAAAAAAAGCATTTGCAAATGTATTTTGCAAAAACACTATACTAACTTTTTTGAATCTTGAACAATCAAAAAAAAAAAAAAGCATTACCGTAGCTAATGCACTTTTCAAAAACTCTATACTTATGGTGCTATTGTTTTAAAACCTTCATTACTTTAGGTATGATCTTGATATTATCTGTTTTTTTTTTATATTGTAGTTTTTTATTTTAGTTTTTTGCTCTTATAATATAATTTATTGTTATTATAATAAATTAAAATTGTATAATTGTAATTTCTATTATTTCTCTTATTTTTAATAAAATTTTATTAAGTGATAAATTGACCAATAAAAATTGATTATATGATCATATGCTCAATTAATTGAGCATCCTTATCCTGTATCCTGAGTAGAAGTTTTTAAATTTTATCCTATATTACCTAAATATAATTGGTTCAAATTTTAAAAAACTCAAAAAAATTTTTTTATAATATACTAAGTTATATTATTATTAAAGATAATTTTTTATTAAAAAAACACAAGTAGCAAAAAGTACAAAAAAAACAAAATAAAGATAAAAAAATGATAAAAAAAGCATAACAAGACAAATAACTAAAAGACTAGCAAACAACAATTAAAAACACTACCAAGTAACAACAAAAGTACTATCAGATAACAACCAAGAACACTAACAAATGATAATCAAAGAACCACCAAAAGCACTACTAAACAATATAAAGCACTATTAAACAATGACCAAAAGCACCACTAAACGATGATTAAAAGCACTACTTAATAATAATCTAAGTACCAACAAACAATGATGAAAAGCACCAACAAACAATAACCAAAACCTCTATCAAACTATGACCAAAAGCACCACCAAACTACAATCCAAAACACAACATAAGTACCACCAAATGACAACCAAAAGCATAACCAAAGGTACCACCAAAACAATAATCAAAGACACCAGACAATGACCAAAGGCACCACCAAATAATGACCAAAAACACCACCAAATGATGATAAAAGCATCATAAAAGAGCCACAAAAGTATTGCAAGAATGACAAAAAAAATACTGTACAATAACGATAAAAGCAACAGAGGCATCACAAAAATGACAACAAACAAATCATGCAATTCTGTGTTGATCAGTTTAATTAATTTATAAACATAGTCACATGACAGACACAGAATAAGACCCTCTATTCTAGAGTATAGTTTAAGTTTTTCCTGATTAATCTAGATTAATCAATTATATGATTATATAATCAATTTTTATTAGTCGATTATGAGGTTAGCATGGCAATGAGTTGCTATGAACTAATACTCAAAATTAATATTTATAATTTAATATTATAATATACTAGTTTTTCAAAAAATATGTTTAAAAAAAATTTAATAAAATAAATTATTATATATAAAAAATTTTTATTTTTATATTAATATAGTTGAATTAGAATAAATAATAAAATCTATAATTGAGATCTTTGAGTAGATAGCATAATAGTTATGCTTTGAAATTGCGAATCACAAAGTTGCTAGTTCAAACCCACTTAGTAGTAATTTGAATTTGATAGTTAGAACCCCAATTTAAATTCTAACCAAAGTTACAAGATGTAGTGAGAGGCCACAGATACTTTATGAACCTGTGGTGCTATATTTCTAGTTATAGACAGGATACTAATACCAACAGTTATCATAATGAAAAGATAGAAATTACCATCTTCTGAATAGAAGTGGAACAAAACTAGTAACCTCTTGCTATAGACAAGCAAAGCTATCAAGATTGGTATATTAGCTACAGATAAGGATATCAGAAACTAATATATTGCAGGAATAAGGAACATGGAACATTGCAGGAGTTCAATGGTAATACTATAGTCATAGCATAAATAGACTGGTATCTGGTCAGATTATAATGATATGGCAGGAGAGAAATAGTAAAAAAAAATAATAAAAAATAAACCTATAATTCTAATATATATATATATATATTACATTAGCCTGGTGATCATACTACTTTTTATTTACAAAGAAAAAAGTTACATTATCAAATGCTATTACTATTTCCAGCATCTTGCCTTACAAGTAAAAAGTAGTTCGTTCGGTTACTCGAGGCACCTGCTCGTAACCTGCCAGAGTAGAATTGATCTCCCTATATACTGTAGTTAAGCAAACCTAAATATATATATCAATAGCTGAGTTCTACAGCTCATTATGGCCATCTCTTTTCTTAAAAACTTTTTTTACCTAGGTCCTGGCAAAATTGGTTGCTAACTAATAACTGTATAATCGAAAAATAAAAAAAACAAGATATACGAAGGGGAATAGAAAAGAACAAAAACAAAGGGGTAAGAAAAATGAGGGAAAACTATATGACCTAGACGAAAATCCAAAATAAAAAAAGAAAAAGATGAAAAAAAAGCATAAAAAAAGAATATGGCCTGACATACATATGGAAAAGAAAAGAAAAAATGAAGAAAGTAAAGGAAAAAAGAAAGAATATTCGAGAATATTCCCAAAAGAATATTCAAAAACGTTCATTGATAAAAATTATATAATACTGCGCAAGGAAGTGCCTCGCCAGAGTATTATATATATATAAAAGAAAAATAAAGAACAATCTGGAATTTAATCTCTGCAGATCAGCCTATATCTATATGCCATGTTTCATTACATATCCATTCCTGTATATTCACCTGTATGACTTCTTCCCGATTAGGATAGAAACAACAGTGTTGATCTTTTGGAGGGGGTACGCCGAATCTCCCACTTTCCGTCCAAAATTCCAGAAAAAAACTTTAAGTGAGAATATGATAGCGGGTGTATGGTTGAATATGTTTTTGTAACCAAAGAACCTTAAAGAGCATGTTGAAAAACTCATTTTTTTAGTTTACCAGCTAGTCAAGCTATAGCATCTTCGTCGATGAAAGAAAACTTCTACCAAAATTTCTTGTTTCAAGGGCATCTACTTCCAATTATCTTGTACAACTGATGCTTTTGGCTTGCGTGCCAAATATATAAAGGAGTCCTCCAGGTAGAATAAAAGGTTGCCTTTTATAAAAACCAGTATTAGTAGCTGCTTCGTCTTTTACTAAAAAAAATTTTTTGTTTTTCTTTTGTTCAGAAATTTGTACAAGTAATCAATGGGAAAAGTTTTTTAATTTGTATAATTCTAATATTATATATTACTAATAGATTATATAATAGATTAAAACTTTGAGCATTAATTAAATTTATTTAAAATATAATTACATACTAAAATAATGTATTTTTTGGTGCTAAACAGGTTTATTTAGTACAAAAAGTTAGATTTTATTAGTAAAATTTTGCATTATGCAGATTTTTATTAATAAAAATATAGAAAATATTGCATTATACAAATTTTACTAACAAATTATAAATTTTGGCTTTAGGTAAACTTGTTCAACACTAAAAAATATATTATTTTAGTATATATTCTTTTTTTTTTTTGAACTTAATGATTATGTCATGCTTCAATGCTTTATTGATAATAATTTCCAAAAAAATTTTTTACATCCACTATTTGGTGTTTGAATTAAAGAGTGGCTTATCTGGTTACTATAAAGTACCAAATACTCAAGCACCTATGTGTGACTTGCCAAGAGTAATTTAGCCTCATCAATTTGAATCGATCTACTTCAAAACGATTTGTTCTAAATCACTAATCTGACTTATCAGCCCATCATAACATCTTCTTTCCCAACCTTCTTCTTCTAGCCTTCTAGATAGAAGAACTACCAACTAAAATAGAAAGAAAAGTAAAAGGATAAAAAAATGTGAATACTAAACTAATGAAAAAAAAACAAACAAGACAAAAAATAAAAAGAAAAGGAATAGATAAAAAAAATATAAAAAAGAGAAAAGGAGAAAAGGGCCGAAAAAAACAGCTATAACGAAACTATTTTTGCCTGTATTAGGCTTTAAAAATTATATAGAGTTGTATAGAATAAATCTAATACTATATGTATTCTAGAAAGTGAAAAAAAAAGAAAAATATCTTATATCTAGAAATTTCTACATGTAATCTCTCTGATCTTTATTATACCAGTTATCATTTATTTGGTAAGCATTACCAAAATATCCTTATAGAAAATTTCTTTTCAGTAGACATGTTCTGATTTAGAAGAAGTAAACCCTACTAATCTTTTGGAAAGGGTATGCTAAATTGCCTACTTTTTATGAAATTTTGAAATATCCAAAGCGGCACCAGAAAGAGAGTACCAAAATAAAAAAGTAGTAAAAATTATGCTATGCAAATAACAAGTATCTACTTTTATTTTCATATCCATAGCTCTTGACAAAGCTTTAGAGTTTCTCTGCTACATCTTTGCTCAATAGCACCAAAGCCCACCAAGGTGCCTCACTTATAAGTCTACTATTCTTTTTTATCTCTATTTCAGTCACAGAACATATAGTAAATAGACTTTGTACCCGATAGTAGCTTTGGTAGAGTTTTGTTGTGTATAAATATGTTAACTGCATAGTTTTTATAGAGTTGAGTTCTTGGAAAATTTGGTACAAGAGATTGTCAAAAAGAGTTGTTATTGCTAGTGTATAAATATATATTCTTTTAATTTTTTAATTTTTTAAATAAAGATAAGCAAAATTATATTTTTAATAAGGGGCATGCCATTTATCATGTGATATTTTTTACTTAGTAGCCACCCCTTTTTATGTATGGTATGATCGCTTTATCTAATTCTGATTGATTAATATAATCTATAAACGTAATTACTACCTCTGACCATATATCTATAGTAAAAATCACATGATAAATAGCATAGCTCTAAACGGTAATTATAAAATACACCTATGGTGTCGAACACCATAGGTAAATTGGATTTGCAAATTCGTGTAACAAAAACAAAATAATAAATTTTTATAAAACAAAAAAATAAATTTTTATTAACTTAGGGTTAGGGTGAGATCTGGGATGGGGCAAGGAGTATAGTTTATACTAAAATTTAGCAAGAAATTTTTTTTATTAGAGCCCCAAAGGCGGTTTCATAAGCAAAATTTTAAGTTATGAATGTTTTTTTAAAAAATAAACAAAAAAACAAAATTTTATGTTATACCTAATCTTAAATTTTGATTGGCTATTCTAATAGTTTTGTATAATATAGTGTTCAATACTATAGGTGCATTTTAGTAAACCCGTTTAATAAAAATTTGTTAATTTTGCATATTATTATTTTAAAAATTAAAAGAATTAAATAAATAGGGGAGTAACAAAAATCAGGTGATTTTTTAGAGGGGGAGGAGATAAAAAAAAGTTGAAATTATATATAAGAACCTGACTATATATATATTAAGAAAGAGGGAGGGGGGTAGGCCTCTGATAAAAAATAATCAGGTGATTAATGACACTGCTCTTAGGTGATTGGATCGCAGGCAGTAGGACACAGTTGGAACAAATAATTCAAATAGCGGAAAGATTCTATAGAATCAATGATATATGAGTAAATAGTGAAAAATCAAAGTTAATAACAATGAACACCAGTCTCAAAAAAGCAGACCAACAAATCATGTTCAGAAATATTTGGGTTAAGGCAATGGAAAGACATGCGCTAGTTAGAATGCTTGGTATATGGATAAACCAGACGACAAAGGAGACTCGGATCGTCAATAAGGCAAAGGAAGTAATCTGCCAAATGATACGTGTACTGCGGCATAAAAAGTTAACAATAAGCCAGATCACGTACATTAATAATGCATGTATATTACCAAAGCTTGCGTATATGTTACAGGTTACAAAGATATCACAGAAAGCAATTGAAAGACTGCATCAGCCAGTTATCAAGCTCGTGAAGAATAAGTTAGAGATAGCGTGTACTGCACCAAACATTCTTGTAACATATAGAAATCTTGGTGGTTGTAAAATGCTTAGCTACGAGATTCTAATGTGCCAAATTACTAACTTACAATGACGATTAAACAGTCATGATGCAAGTGGTGAATTAGCAAAATTGCGTCTGAAGCAGGCTATGCATATGCCGGTTTGGTATCAGAGAGCTGGGAAGCAGAAAATAACAGAAGCTTACTGAGAATTTGGAAAAATAACCTAGCCTGTCAAGTAATTTTTAAACCAAAATCGATTGGAATATCAATAAGATCAATTGAGAATATATGGCAACAAGGATATGGTCCTACGATCAGAGAATTGTTTAGCGTTAAGACCCTTGCAAAATCATTACAATTTAGGCTTATTCTACGTTGGTCAGCTTTTAGACGGAAACAGTGTCAATCTAATTACCTGGAGCAGATTAAAAGAAGCAAAAATTGGAAGAAACAAAGGCAAAAAACCTCGGTGGTTTGCAGAAATCGAGCAGAAATTACTGAAGAACAATAACAGCAGACACATTATAGAGGAGTTCAGGAAAGACGGTGAAAATAGACTTGCCGTAAGATTGTTTGTGAATAGGCTATCAAAGGATAAAAGAAAACGAGAATGGTTGTTGATAAATCAAGAAGGCTATAACATGTTAATCGCAAAAGTCAAACGTAGAAAAACCTGATCAATTATAGCAGAGCATTGGACAGTAGAAGAAGTAGATGCTGCGGAAGGCGCAAAAATCAGCAAATGTCAGAGTTGTAGTAAGAATAAAGACACAGGTGTAAATAAATGTGAATTTGAAGTTAAAGTAAATAGCGTTATCGGAGCAATTCCAAAGGTGGAGATCAAAGAGGATAAAGGATTCCAAATTTTACCAATGAATTCATACATACAAGGTTTCGGGACAATACAAAAAGTAGAACCAGTTTGGAGCAACAATTTACGGGTATGGTTCCAGTAGAGGATAAGGAAACAGAGATAATTAGGCAAATAGGATTAGAAACTAGTTTAGAAGAAGCCTTGATAGGGCAATTGGTTATAAACAAAAGATACGAAGGTAGACAGGTAGTGTTTTACACAGATGGATCATTGAAAAAAGAGACGGAAAGTACAAGAATGGGTGCAAGCTGGATACAAGTTGACGAAACAGAAAGTTGGGCAATTAATAAAGAAAAGGTCAGACTGGAGAACTGGCCATCGTCAACTAAGGCAGAGATCGCTGCTATATGGTTCATGCTATTAATAGTTCCAGAAAATTTTAAGGTAGTAATATATACAGATAGTTTAGGAGCAATTACAAGCCTGAGACAAAAGGTTCTAATAGGCCCAGTGCGGAATTGGGGTAAGATAAAAAATCTGAGTCTGGTTATTAGGATACAAGACTTGATACATACTAAAAACCTAGAAGTGGAATATGTCAAGGTGAAAGGGCATAACAATATCAGATGGAACGAGGAGGCCAACAAGCTTGCGAAAAAAGTGCTGTGCTTGCACATGCTACCAATATGAGGTTAGAACAGAACAGTCGGATTCCCTTTGCACTTTATTGGAAGAACGTACTTGTGGAAGAGCCTACTCGAAAACTGGTAAAGATGGCTTTGGATGTGAGAACAGGCATAGGATGGAAATACACAAAAGCAATGTTAGACTTAGAACAGGAGGACAAACTGGGGTTCAGGTGGAAGTTCTTTTGGGATCGGAACAAAACATTAGCAGGAATTAAATGTAAAACCCTTAAAAGAAGTAAAAGGATCGCCTTCCGTTTAAAGTGTCTTGCAAATGAATTACCTCTTTTAACAGTCCTTCACAAGAGGAAACCGGAGCTTTACGAGTCCTCCAGGTGTGTAATCTGTGGGGTAGAAGACGAAACAATAGATCATTTAACGAGATGCAGTCATTACGAGTTCATATGGCGAAACATTGAGCTGGTAGCGTCAGAAATGGCATAGCTTAACCTTTTGGATAAGAGTAGAGCTCAAATCTCCAGAAAGCAACTCAAGGATGCTTTCTTCGGTAATACTGGCTTAGACAAGTCACAAGCTAGAGAGGGCATGTTAAGAGGACTTCTTCCAATGAAAGTTGAAAGAAGATGCAAAGCGGGTATAATAAGCCCTAAGGAACAATCGCAAAGTCTGAAGACCTTGTTGTACATTATAGACAACGGGTTTTATGATTTTATATGGGTCGAAAGGTGCAGAATAGTTAACGAGTGGGAAAAATTACATGGTATCACAACGAAGAAGAAAAGAAGTAAGAACAGCGTTAAGTCTAGTGAAGTTAGAAGAAAGGAAAAAAAGGTCCAAGGATCAAAAGCAGTTTCCAGTCAGTCAGCACGTGGTGTAGCAGAAATATTGGAGAAAGAGGAGAGGAATAGAAAGATTAAGGATCAATATGAGGAAGCAATGGTAAATATAATAAAGAATGGCTTATGGCCGTTTTGGTTTGGTTCTTGACAGAGCTGACAAAGTCTTCTAGTTTACTTGTAAACTAGTGCGACAGGTCGCATCTGGGCGCATCTAGAGTAGCCGGATGATGCCGGGCTTGTAATTAAGATAGTTCATTGTAGAAATTGATTTATAATGTAATCTTTGTATTGAGCACCGACAAGACTGTCTAAAAATAAAAAAAAATAAAAAATAATTAGGTGATACAATGTTAATTTCTTGGTTTTCATAACATAAAATAAATTTTTTGACCCGGCAACCCAGATTTTTTTTTTTTAAAATTTTTTTTTTTTAATTGGCGATCATACCATACTTTTATTTATGAAAAATAGTTACATTATCTAATGCTATTACTATTTTTGGTACTTTGTACCTTACAATTAAATTATGGCTTACCCGGTTGCTCGAGGCACCTGTGTGTGACTTGCCAATTCAGAATTTGTCTCTCTCCCTTATCGAGTAATACTCAATGTGGGAGTTCACTGACTTGGTTCTGAGGCCCGTCATGATCGCTTTAATTATTGTCTTACCAACTGTATCCACCTGTTTCTATCCATTTTTTAATCTCTGAACAGGCAATCCTGAGGCACTCCCTCAATTCAACCTTTTTGTCTTTTGGCTGCTCGATATTTCATTAAAAAAAAATTTTTTTAATTTAGATAATAAACTAATAATATAGCAAGCTTAAAAATAAATTCAAAACGAATTTTATACTAAATTTAATTATTAAAACAGCTAAAAAATAAATGTTATTACTGTAAATGACTATATAGCAGAATCAGTTTTGTTACATTTCACCAATTTTAAAGCCTATTGCTATAGTAGACCTGGAATCTAGTTATGGCTGAGAGTTTGTATCATAGAAGCTTACCAGAAAAACTTGACATATACTTGGTTCCTAATTAAATTGATATCATATGGTAAAAAAAGTGAAATTCACATGCATTTAGTATTAGCTCTTTATTTAATTTAATCATTCATTCATCACAATTTTCATCACAATTACGATACTTTATGCAATCAATCTTAATTTGATCTATTGTTTGTTAACATATCCTTTTATTAACAAAGACTACATACGTTGTGAGTGAGATGACTAAAGCTGATACATCCGAGTTGGTTAAAACTACCAAATACCTACAAATTCACTCTAATCGATTAAATCTTCAAGACACAAAACCCTAAGAAGGCAGATAGAGAAAGAGGCATATAATTGAAGTGGTCCGAGTATAAAGACTTGGAGTTTTGCTAAAGCAAAATAAGATAAGTATATGCTTCTGTTAGTTTCATAGTATTTTTTGATACTTCACTTTTATAGTACTAACGTACTACTATTTATATTTTACTAGGACCCTGGATATCTCTTATATAGGTCATAACTGGATTTTGGCCAATTTTGGCCCAATTTGCTAAAAATGACAAAATATATTTTTTAAATAACTTTTTATTTAGTAATATGAATTGAATGAAGTTTTTTTTGTTAAATATACCTCACTGAGAGCTTTATTTTTAAAAAAAGTTTGTTCAAATTGGTTTACTGAATGCCAAGATAATTGGCAAAAACTGTTTTTTGTTTCTCAAATTTTAGAGTTTTTTGCTAAAAAAAAACAAGTATAACCTCTATACTAGATGTTCAGGTTCTATTTCGCTTATTAGCTTCGAGGGGGTTGGTGTCGATCATTAAGACTCTTAATGATTGCTCCGTAATCACAATCGAAAATTAATTGCATAAGTAATTAATTTAACAATAGGATCAATCAATTATTCGATTTTTATATAAAAGGAGTATGGATTAGTAATCGATACTTTCTTTCTTTTTATTCTTACGATAATGAAATTATGAATTATAGGGACAAGGGAACTTCGATGATTTTTGATATACAAGATTACAAGCAAGGAAGTAATTAAGCACTAACTTATACTTAACTGACTTTTTAAAGTTTTAAACTCGACTGAGTTACTTTATTCAAGTGAGCTTGAAGCTCTTTATATGCTTTTTTGTTACAAGCTAAAAAATGATTTAAAATATATATATGGGGGTGAGTCAGTAGAAAAGGGACAAATTTATTAGATAAATTTGTCCCTTTTCTACTGACTCACCCCATATATATATAAGGCCATGCAAAGTTAATTTTTTGTTTTGCATAACCTGGTGTTTCATAATTTCGATCAGTGGGTCAGATGTTTTTTTTTTAAAAAAAAAAATTTGTGTAGGCTAAATTAATTTATGTTCACATCTAAGATTACGCAAAGTTAATTTTTCGGTTTGCATAACATGAAATCTTTTTTTTTTTATCGAACCTATTGGGTTATTCCAAAAAATTAAGGTCATTATCAGGTGAAATTAGAGCAAATAATTGTTGTGGCTGAAGCTGGAAATTAGAGGTCTTGATTTAAAACTATAAGCCCTGCTAAAATCCAACTATACTCTTTTATTATAAACCCTAACCCTAAATTCTAATCTAACTATAAAAAAAATTGTACAAAATGCATTCCAAAATTTTTTGTAAATTTCATATTAAAATATTTAAAATTTCCCACTTCAGCCATTTCTAGCTTCAGCCACGACAATAATTAAATAGCAAAAATGGAATAATTGGCACAATAGGAATTTAAAAAAAAAATCCAATTTTGGATTTTTAGACCCAGCCGAGTTATAAAAACCAAGAAATTAATTTTGCATGGCCTTATATACAAAATAATATTGTTTTTAGTACTAAACAAGTTTACTTAGAGCTCAAAGTTATAATTCACAAATATAATTTTGTATAATATATAATTTTTTATTTTTTTTTTATATTAGAGAGAACCCCGGATATAGCTCCTGTCCAAAACTTTTATTAATACTTAAACATATTGCCGAAGTACATACATATTATATACAAATATTAGAACTAGGACTTTAGGTTATACAACTATTTATCTATGGCTAAACCCCACCAGAGCCTTCCATATTCCCATTTATATAACTGATCTGGCTTGTATGTCCCTCTCCAACCAACAATTGGTATTCACATATCTGCTACTTTACCTATACTACCTAGTATCATCACTTCCAATTTGAAGTACGTTGCCAGATAGGCGCTTTGTACTTTCAGATTGGTATATCTAAGATCCCCTATTGGCGTACTTCTCGGGAGTTCGTATCTCAAGCCATGCAGCTGCCTCTACTATATTGAGTAAGTATTTCAAGCCTGTATGCTGCCGCAACTAGCCGGGATCTTGCAACTTCGGGTCCTAGGATTTAACATTTTGAATTCAGTAATGTGCTAACGACTGTACTTCCCTCTATAGTGATGAGGTACCGGGCATGTTTCACAAATGCTTCCAGTACTAGATATAGTTAGATGGCATCATGAGGCTCAGGGGGACTCTGTTATCACTATATGCACTTGTACTAGCTATATCCGTATTGGTGGTCCCAGTATTTCTTAACATCCAAAGACTCCTATATGGGTACGCCCAGAGCCCATTAGGTCTTGACACGTACATGCCTCCATGCTTTCACCTTTCACTAGCTAGTGAGTTCCGTTTGCCCTTACAGGTTTATTTCAATCCCCAGCATTCACATCCAACTCTTCTTCCAACCTTTACCGATTCCTTCCAAACTACCAAACCAGTTAGCCTGAAAGGATTGGTCAGCCCGGATTTATATGCCTGATGGACTCCCTCTCCTTGGTACCTAATTTCGAAACATAGGTCCTTTTTCTCTGATACAACTCTAGCGACCAGATTGGTGTCTTCTCTTGCTATAGGGCTTTTTCTATCTGGTTCTTTGGTCTTTAGTCGAAATTCTGGTCTTCTGTAGTACTGTTAGAAGATCTTCCTTACCTCTTTGCTCGGGACTTGCCAAATGGGTTTCAATTGTTCTGGTTCCTTGGATTTGTTTGTGTAACTTACACAACTGCGCTGATACTTCCATTCAAGATGGTGGTACCAAGGTTGCAGGTAATATACCCAATCGATCGATGAACAAATGTTACTGTAACACAAACCTATTTTCCAATTCGTCTCCAGTGGGATTTGAAATCTAGACCAGTTGCTTGGAGGGGTGACAACCAGACAGCTTCTCTATGTCACCACACCCTTGTATAATGTATAATTTTGTATATTTTTATTAATAAAAATATAAAAAATTTTGTATAATACAAAATTTTAATAATGAATTATAACTTTGAGCCCTAAGTAACTTGTTTAGTACTAAAAACTATA
>QKWP01002682.1:24449-54483 GCA_003550325.1 Gigaspora rosea | reverse complement strand
CCTAATAGCCAACTAGAATATCTGGATGGTTGCAATAATTAGATCATGTATATATTATCAGAATCTAATAGGCGTTTAGGAAAAATTATGTTAGATAATTCTCTCTATACATAATATCTAGTATCATAGTACACTAATTTCCCCGCTCCTGGTTTCGCGCAACTGCGTTGCGCAGCTACTTATGGAAGAATGTGATTTTTTTGTTAACGTTTATGAATGTATGCGCAGTGCATGAGTATGTGTGCACATGAGTGTGTGCGAACATATTATATACGTCTGTAAATGATTGACATAAAAAGTGTCATTGAAAATGGTTAATGGATTACGATTTTCTGGTCATGGTTAATGATATTTTAGTGGGTAAAACGTGAATATTTATGGCATTATATGTGATCATTATGATTACAATTTTTTAAGAACTGACGTTGAATGTGTAACATGAAATGTGAGAGGGAGTATTACCGTTCAACTTTTTTAATCATTTTTCCAATTGGGTGATTTTGACGGCACGGGATGACAACACGTGCATGTGTGTGAAAAAAATTCGTAATTGTGTGTAAATACATTGGATACTGATCTTATTACGTACTTGTCAAAAATAACATTTATATGTTGTAATAGTGTGGGATATTTTTTTTTTGAAATTATGCCTGTTTAGTATTGTTAATTAAAATCTGTAATCTTATATCGAGTACTGAATTATAAAATACTTTTTATTATGATACATGAAACTGTTTAAGCCCTTGCATTCCTAATAAGGGAGTTACATAATCGATGTTTGATCGATTGTTATCAGTTACCGATAAAATATTTTTAGCACTTTGCCTTTTGTAATCAGACCGTGAGAAAATTTAAAATTATGACGATCTATTTAAATCTGTAATTATTGATCATTTGCGTGTTAATATCGTAATAGATTCGTCATATTCGTAATTTATCTATCACTATAAATTAATATTTTTTTTTAAAAACTCAACTTTCGTTTGTTACGCGCACTTTGCATTTTCGAGATTTAAATAATCGACATCCATTTGTCATGCGCAATTTGTATCTTCGAAATTAGATTGAGATATGGACAGCATTAATAACATGCATTACTTCGTATTTCATACTCCGCTCCTGGTATACAACATACGAATTTCATCTTCAAAAGAGTGTTGATTCCTTCTTAGTAAGGGCATTGAATGATGACTAAATATTTAAGCATCACATAATGAAGTCCTTTTTTTCGTATTTAGTTAATCCTCTTCATAAAAAAAAAAAATTGCCACATAAGATCGTCATGTATAGAATTTGTTACGGAAATAACAGACACTTTATTTCGCACTTTGAGAATTAAGCGTTCTTTAGTTACTATTTACATTCTTATATAAATATTATATATATATGTTAATTTTTATATATTATTTAATATAGAATTTATGTAAAATATATTTACACTTATATAAAAATAATTTTATAAAAAAACTTATGCAAATATTATATATTTATGAATTTTATGTATTGTAACTTTTATCAGCTATGATAAAAAAAAAAAATAAGTAATGGATAACATTCATAAATTAGAACATTTGTACACAATATTTGAACTTTTTGTGCTATCCAAGATGAATGCAAATTCCATTATTATGACTTCGCAACTTTATCTTAGTATAATAAAAATCGTTAAATTCGATTAGTATGAGCGGCATAAAAATTCATTCATACAATGTTAGTACGTTTAATTTTTCTCAGTTTAAAATTCGATAAGTGACTATTCATTCTCATTTCATGACTAGATAGATTATTTGAGCGTGTGGATTATTTTCAATTCTTAATTAGCCCTATAACGATCTTTAAGCTTATATTATAAGGTTAATGAAGCATCGAATAATAAGATCGTAGTCGTTTTGTCAAATAAAAGTCTAAATATTTTCATTTAAAAAATATTTATTAACAAAATTATTGAATATTTGTCTGAAAATAAAAGAACATTCATAGTTTGCTATATTAATAAAAAAATATGTATATTTCATAATCGATAAATACAATCACTTTACTGTATTACGATCTCAAATCTGTATGATAAAGAAAAAATAGAAATAATGTAAATAAAAATATAGAAGAAATTAACCAAATATGGAGTAAAATATATAAACAATATGATAATAAAACATGAAATAAGAAGATAAGAATAATAAAAAGAAATAGCATAACAACTCAGTTACTAAGCAACACTAGTAATGATGATGTTAACTGGCGAATAATTCAGAGCTTAATTATATATTGGGTATGAACTCTATGAAACAATAAATTTTTTAAATTCAGGATCATGTTCCAAGATTTCCAATTTTTCAGTTGGCAAAATAATGTAAATATCTGTTCCATCCTCAGCACTAAATATTACAGATGCCCCATCCACTTTCGATCCCCGCCCCGGTAATCTCTGTTTTATGGAAGTTCCATCGCCAAAATTTATTAAATTCTGCTCTTGACATTTTGACCAATTAGTTACTACCAAATCCTTACCATTAGATAAAAACCTTTGTATAATCAATGATTTATCTGGTTGTTGTTCAATCCAATCAATTGTGGATTGAATACGACTATTATTCATATCTGTAACGGTCTTTCGAATTTGAAGTGCTACTGAAGATGGTAAACCGTTAATTAATTGAGAGACAACCATTTTTGGGCATCCAGAACTAAATATAAAATAAAATTAATTAATATTAAAGTTATTTTTAAGCATAAAAAAAACAAGAATAAATCAAATCTATTTACAAAGTAACATTTCCAAAATAACTTTTGGGAATAGGTTGAATTAATCTATCACGTCCATCAATAGCAAATCCACAGAATACTTCAGTATTTAAATCAATCTTTCGAGCTCTAGTTACTGTCCTCCAATTATGAGCTACAAGTGCATCATTTGTTGAAATCCAGTTCCCATTATTAATACCAACAGAATAATAATCACTTAACCTTTTAAGATTATCTTGACTAAATTGAAAAATTTTGGTTAAAGACGAAATTGCAGGAGACTGTTGTACATTTAAAACCTTTTCAGACCCCGGTTGCATTATAAGATATTCGTGTGGAACATGTGCTGGGGGATTACCACTTGTTTTTAATAAACTTCGATCATGAATAGGTGGATCAATATGCTCTAAACGAGCTCTTCGCCCCCAACTTTTCATAAAAGTATAGAAACCAAAAGCATCTGCAATTTGATGGTGTATAGAAGTACTAAGAGCTACTGATCCATCAGCAAAAGTAGTATGTTGTACTATAAAAAGAATTGGATCAATTTTATTAGGTATTCGTGAATATGACGTTAATGCTTGAGGAATAACCGCATGTTCCCATTTCTTATTTTCAAGTTGATTGATTGTAATATCAGAACATTCAGCAATAATAAACTGTACACCACAATCATTACAGTCAATAATAGTTCTACCATCGGGCGCATTTTTAAGTGTACCAGCCAGAGGATAATAATCGTTTAATACGTCTTCAAGTGAAACTATAAGTTTTTGACTATTCATAAAAATTTTTTTTTTTAAGACATTTTTAAAAAAAGAAATCTCCCCGAAGTAATACGATGGCATTAGAAGATCACAATTAGAAAGCGGAATTTGAACATGCTTCGTTGGTTTGGTTGGCTTAACGTAAATGGTCTCCTTAATTGTTACAGACATGTTGAGGTAGTAGACAACGATTAAACTTATTATATTTGCCTTTATATACGTTTCAACTGATAGTTTTGTTTCCGTTCATGTATCAGTAATACTACTTTTTTTATTAGAGTTCCAATCCATTATTCATTTAACTACATTTTGCGCGGGTGATACAAACCAAAAAAGGAAATCCGATTTTGTAAATAAACTAAGTGCGTTGTTACACTTGATATGCCATCACGATAACATATGAAATAGATCATCGACTTCTGATTATATGAAATCACTGATCATTCATACACGATCATGCGCATAATCTGGATGATCACGGGGTAGACATTCGGAATCCTAAATTCATGTCCGCTCATATTACTTTTCTCTTTTTACTCATAATATTTTCATAATAATTCTTTTTGTTCTTTTTAATTCATAATCGATTAGAAAAGATAGTCTGTAGAATAGAATAAAATAGTTATTAGTAGTGTAGATTATAACCCACAATTCATGTATATAAACCTGCTCTTTCTGCCTCTGTAGCAAGTTGAATTTGGTTTACCTTTTATTCATTTAGTTAGAATTGAATTCTCTCTTGTAATTCTTATTTTCCACTGAATAATAAAGTCTTTGTATGTGTCTTATAGTTTGGTTAAGAGAAACTGTGTCTCTTATTGTTATTTATTGTAGTAAAGTAACTAACCTCTTATATCTTCATATATAAGTGTGTTGTTGTCTCTTTCATAAAAGCCTTATTTAATCCTCTCTGTTAAGTCATATACTGATATTATTATTAACCTCCATATCACTATAGTTGTAGTCTTCATACTATAAACTATCTGTCTCTTGAATTCTTTTGAGAGGTGAAATCCAAGTGTAACAGCGTAAATAAAAATTTAGGGTTAGAGCCTTAACGTTAGATGCTATAGAACAGAGTATCACTTGTTGTTATATGTGGGAACCCATAGCAAAAGGATTCTTTGGGTCAACCAATCAAATTTTGAGATTTTATAGAATAACCAAATATATTTATAAAAATAACTTTTAATAATTAAATCTATTAATAAAAAAGTATATAATTTCGCATTATTATTTTGATACTATTATATAAGTGATAATTATATCCCAATTTTGGTTATGGTTTTCTCAAAATTATGTGATTGTTCCTTTTGCTGTGGGTTCTCCCATATGTAAAAAAATTTATTCCCAACATTTTTAATCAGTGCACCAAGGTCAATTTAAACACTAGTTATTGTGGCAGATTAAAATGAAATCCTGATTAAAATGAAATTATAGTATAAAATCTCGAAAACTAAATTTTTTTGGGGTGCATTTTTTAGGGTTAGGGGTTGGGTTAGGGTTTAGTTTTAAAAAACATTATGATAAACAAATATTAGTAGGTTTTAGAAGGTTAGCAGGTTAAATAGAAAATATAGATTTCATTTTAAATTATGATCTGTGGCGTTATTACGTATTTTCGCCTTTTTCTCTCTTTCATACGTGTTCGAATTCTATGTTCCAGAATAGTCAAAATTTGCTCACTCCGATTGATTATTTCCTCTTCAAGAGTTAATATTATCCACGCAAATAAGTAGATGCCAGGTGAGACCGTCCCAAATTAAAGCCGTATCCAGTCATATGTTTTTGACTTTTTAGTTAAAGTTAGAGTAATGAATAGTCTGAGGTTAGGATTAGAATATACCTTATAGTAAAATTGTTCGCTGACATGTTTTATTAATGCTCCGAGTTAGGTTTAGACTAGAGATGGGCACTATGCACATGAATGCATGCATGCATGCATGCATGAGCATGGTCTAAGCAATTTTATATTAGGCTATGCAAAGTTGATTTTTCATTTAGCATTACATGGATTTCAAAATTCGGGACAGATAGGCAGTTTTTTTTAATTTTAATTTAAATAATGTTCACATTTAAGGTTATACAAGGCTAATTTTTCATTTTGCACAACAAGGAATCAAAAAATTGGACCAGCAGTCATATTTTTCCTGTCAGACCTATCAGATGATTATGGAAAATTAAGGTCTCCATTGGGTGACACCGAATGAAATAATTATTGGAATAAATTTTTTGTCACATTTAGAATTCATTTAATTATTAATGTTGTGAGAAAAAATAGATGTCAAAAATTGAACAATTGGCTCAATTGGGATCTAAAAAAAAAAAAAATTTTGAAAAAATTGAAAAAATGGGACAGTGGGTAATGCAAAATAAAAAATCAACTTTGCATGGCCTTATTATACCCAAAATTCAAATAGCATAAAAACTTTCTAACATTTGATTCAGTAGGTTTTTCGGTATTACAAGAAATTAGTATAGTATGTCAAGCTGATCAGTCTTTATTAGGTTAAAATATCAATTCTAAAAAACCAAACCTTAATAATATATAAACCCAAATACGAACTTTTAAAATGGGTATTTTGAATTCCTATAACATACTGATCCTAGGATAGCATATCACCCCTATAACAAATTGCAACATGGAATGATACTGCAATATACAAAAAAGGTTGGATATGGAACCACACGAACCTGCACGTAAATCTATACGAGACAATGTATGGGAAAGCACGTTTACAGCATGTAATAGGGTGCAGATTCCGTGCAACGGTGCACATACTAACGTGCAATTTTATGTGTTTTCTCGTGCATTGTCTCGTGCATATTTACGTGCAGGTAACATATAATAGCACATATCCATACATATACATATAATAACATATATCCGTATATACATTTATATATATTATTTTATTAACTAAAATTTTATATTTTTATTAACTAAATTTTATAATTTTTATTAACTAAAATTTATATTTATTAATTAACTTTTATTATTTTATTAATTAAATTTTATAATACAAATACTTTAATTTAATAATTTACATGCCAAATAAGAAAATACTTCTAATCACTAAAACTACTAACTTAAAAATAACCCAGCAACTAATAATATCGAAAAAAAACAAAGTAAAGCAATAGTACCAAAATGAAAGATTCAAAAAAAAAATCGAAAACTCTAAAAATAACTCCAATAATGACAACTCCAATTATGCCAACTCCAATGGCAATAACTCAAGAGAGATGCTAAAATGCAATAATATACAGAAAGTAAATGAAAATAAAAGAAAAAAATAATAGTAATAAAAAAACAAAGCTGCGTTACCTCCAAAAATGATGAAAAAACATACACCCAAAACGATAATGATTCCAAAAGAGCAACTTTCAAGGCAATAACTCCAAAGGTTGGTTTCAAAACAATGACAATTACTAAAAAAAATTTATAAAAATTAGTGAGTTGTAAAAAATAAAAATTATAAAACAATAAAAGAAAATAATAAAAATTTTAAGTAAAAAAAATAAAAAACAAATAATCAAATATTTATTTACTTACAAATTGAATGCATTTTTGCGCGTTAATGCATGGAAATCATTATTGTTAAGTGCAAAAAAAAAACAAAAAAACAAAAATTTAATGTTTATTTACTCACAAAATAAATGTTTTTTGTACGCGTCATTGCACAGAAATTATAATCATTACGATCATCACGTTAATGCACGGAATTATGAACTTCATCACGTTAGTACATGAAATTATGATCGTTAAGGATCTTAACGATTGTGAAAATTGTGATGTCAAGCACAAAAATTATGATCGTTAAGAATCTTAACGATTGTGATCGTTAAAATTGATCGTTAAGGAATTTTAACGATTGTGATGATCGTGACAGTGCACTGAAATTGTGATCGTTAAGAATCTTAACGATTATGCATGTCAGAGCACGAAAACTATAATACTACTATAATTATGATCATTAAGAATCTTAATGATTGTGCGCTACAGTGCACAAAAATTATGATCGTTAAGAACCTTAACGATTGCGCATGTCAGTGCACGAAAATTATGTTGGTTAAGAATCTTAATGATTGTGCACGTTAGTGCACAGAAATTATGTGATCATTAAGATTAATCCACGTCAATATATGGATATAATACTATGCACGATAGTGCACGGATCTCAATTTTTCGTGTGATAACGTGTATTAAATTTTATGGACAATCAGTCTCCGTGCAGTTTCCGTGCAGTGATTATGAAACCTGTGCTTACCCGCATACAATTTCGTATTTATGCATGCATTTCTGTGTATCAAGTTTTCATAGGGCACTATGTCCAATTGGTTTCAATTTTTTTTGGACATATGTCCAAAAAAATTGAAACCAATTGGATATAGTGACATGCCATCCCTGGACTAATCTGTCTCATCCATACTGATCTATTTTAATTAATAATGGAATAAGGGTATTTTACTTATCTATATAATCTTATCCTAAAATCTGTACTATACTGGTACCATATTGATTTGCTGTAATTATACAACAGATTAGTATGGTACAGATGACCAGAATTAAAATAGGTGTATTTTTGTGTCATACTATACAAATCCGATTAATGATTATACTAGTATTATACTGATCTAGTTTTTTAAGGTAATCAAAAACGTAATAATAGATTGTACATTTTGATACAAACCTACCCATTTGTATAGATTCTTGTATGAACAAAGTATACAATTCGTTCTTTACAACAATTTTGATCCATTTTTCAAAAGCAATAAATATGAACTATTGTCGTAGTTAAACCAAAAATGGTTTATAATAACTTTATTAACTGACTTGATCTACTTAGTGAATTTCATCATCCTATCCTTTACTGAGATTTTCTTCTACAGTCATACGACTTAATTTGGTGTAATTAGAAATAACTTATTTATATTATGAAATAATTGGTAAAAATGTACAAGGCAATCGTGGCAGACTTTTCACAACTTGAAGCTTGTTTTAATAAAAACATTAACTATTTACTGTATAACAATAATATTTGATTATAGTTGTTAAATTTGGTTAATTTTTTCAAAAATAGAATAGAGTATATTAATTACGTACATACGTACGTACTTTCAAGATTCTTGATTTGATTAAACAATAATAAAAAAATTCACACAATCATGGTAAATTTCCTTGTAGTTCATAGCGTGCATGCATGTATGCATGCATGCATACAGCATACCATGCGCATACATGGTATAGAAAAATGCCATTTTGCCCATCTCTAGATAGTATTGATTTATGCTAAATTGGGTATAAATCAGGTTTTTAAGATTGGATTGGGGTTATTGTTTATTGGTGAGAACTATGAAATTGTGTTTTCTTTAGTTTTGTTTGAGCAAAATGAATTGTGCCCTTTTTATTTGCTCAAGTTTGTATTTATACATTTTTAATCTATAATGTTTAAGACCACTATCTTAAGCTTCGAACCATTTTGGTAGTCCCAGACCAGGATCTATGGTTCCAAACCATTGTTTGTGGCCTGGCCTAGAACTTAGATCCGAGGTCTGAAACCACTACCTATCTTGGTCATATACTAAAAAGAATTACATTATTCAGGACAAAATACCCTAACTATGTATGGGGCAGAATTACACAAAAAAAAAATAATAATTAAAAAAGTTTACAACACTAGATATCTATGGATAAATAGATAAATGGATAATGGATTGAAACTCTACTTTTGGTAATTTCATAGTGTTAATGTTTTAAAATATCAATAAGAAAAAAAATAGTACATACATATGAATTAAGATATGCATTATTTTAATCGTGCATTTTAAAAAAATTGAACTTCTATTTAATCATCATTGGCAATTTATTCTATATATGCAACCAATGTTTGATAAGCGAAAAATTTTGAGAGCGCTTCAACTTGCACAGCACTTCACATGCACTGCTCTTATGCAAATGCAAGTGCAAGTGCAAAAGAAGAATATAGACTACAATCAAAATTTGTAAAACCCAAAATTTCCAAAAAAAGGGGATGGCTAAAGCCATGTATCCACATAATTTTTTGAAATTTTAGTTAAAATTAGAATTAGAGCTTATTTAGGGGCGTGTCAGATATTAGCTAAGATCAATTTACTATAGAGCTGCCTCCCTCTCCCTATCTAAGATATTCTATAGTGCCAAATATTCGCTCAGCCAATCAGATAACACTTTCAGTTATACAAATACCTCTAAAAGTTTTATTATCAAATACATAATAAAAATATATTATATATAAATAGATGGGCTTACTGCTAATATAAAATAAAACAAAATACTTAAAGACGTAACATACCATAAAGCAAATTTGTGCTACAACCAAATTTTATATCATAGAATTATTTAAAATTCTATTTGGGTTCATTTTGTGGACACTTATATATCAAAATATCATTCTTTTATTATACCACCAAATTCAAATCTATTGTGTCAACATGATCAGAGTGAAACGTGATTACTAACTAGCAACATAACCTGTAGCTTCGCTCTTAAAAATATTTACAGTCACATTGTCTAAAAAGGCTTTTGTTTATAAGCATGATCTGTTGATACAAATAATTTGGTGAAGTTGAGTATTGTGATAAATTGATTGGACTTATATATCTAAAAAACAATTTATACAACAAATCAATAGTAAATAAATTGTTAAATTTGATCATGAAATCACGAGATTTTAATTCATTACAATACCCAATTTCTTCAAATATATATTTTGTTCCTAAATATTGATAAAAATTAAAAAGATCATTTACCCTATTTTGTAAATAGTGCGATTAATGAATAATAAAAATAGACAACAAACCTGTATCAAGTCATTTGTTTTCCTCATGCACATATACAAAGGTATAGTATAGTATTATATAAAAAAATCATAAGTACTTGAAATAAACTAGTATAAAGACAAATAAGAAATAAATACCTTCCTTAATCATTAACATTCGATATTACCTTACATGAAATGCAACAGTATTTTGCTACTCCAAATTTTAATAAAAATCTATTTACAAAAAATCCAGAAATGCAATATCATCATTTTATCTGAAAAAAATTTGTGCACAGAAGCTACAGAAGCATAGAAATTTGTTAAAAAAAATACAAAAAATAAAATTGATGATAATATTAAAGAATATCTTTCCACACCTATTCCTATACAATCTTATGTCTCTCAACCGTTTTGTAATTCAAATCAAGTATAGACATCAGTACACAAAACTTGGTCAATATCTATACCATCTATTATGATTGTTGTAGATTAAATAGTCTCTAAAAATGCAGCAGCACAAAAATAATCACTTTCTATAAAAAAAGAAAATGCCAAAAAATTGGTTGAATTGCAAGCAACCTATGAAGTAGTCAGAAACCTTCAGCTAAAAAATGATATATTATATCAAATTCTTGAGGTAAAGCAGATAAGAGAGCTTCCAGAAATCAGCTGATTTTTGTTTACTATGGGCCTACCTACACCCACCCAACCTGATACCCCAATTAACCAATTAGATTTTATGATTATTAAAAAGTTAAATATAATATTAAATATTAAATAACTTTTGATTTACTAGACCAAATTTGATGATTTAACTACCAAAATGATCCTCGCAACGAGAGGATTCTAGAGTGCCCAAAATCATTAAAATCTAATCACAGGATCCTGTGATCGGAATAAATTTGTGTTACTATAAAAGTTCCATAATTTATTAAATAATTATAACCTATTTATAATAACACAAATTTATTCTGATCTTAGGATTCTGTTATTGGATTTTAATAATTTTAGGCTTGTTAGAATCCTCTCATTGAGAGGATTATTTTGGTAGTTAATTCATCGAAGTTGGCCTAGTAGATCAGATAAAAATTAATTTTTAATTGTTAATAACTAACTTCTGATCTACTACCAATTTCAATGATTTAACTACCAAAATAATCCTCTTAATGAAAGGATTCTAACAAGCCCAAAATCGTTAAAATCCAATCACAGGATCCTAAGATCAGAATAAATTTGTGTTATTATAAATAGGTTATAATTATTTAATAAAGGATTAATTGATTTGTAACCGTAGGTTACAGAATAAATTTATAATCGTAAATACTAAGATCAGGTGTAACATGACTATCAAACCAAATTTTTTATAAAAATAAAACTGTGCAATTAAGGTTAGGGTTAGAGTGAGGGCTTGGTGTAAGGCTTTTGGGTTGGAAAGGACTTTAGTTATATTAAAATTTAGCAAGAAATTTTTTGTTAGAAACTGGAAGGTAGTTTCATATGCGAAATTTTGATTTAGAAGCAATTTTTGGCAAAATAAACGTTTGTTTTGACTTTTTCAAATGTGTAACATTACATCTGATCTTAGAATTTGATTGGTTTGTTGGGATGGGTTACAGTAACCGCAATTACAATTAATTAATCCTTTAATAAATTATAGAACTTTTATAGTAACACAAATTTATTCTAATCACAAGATCCTGTAATTAGATTTTTGTATTGTGGGCTTGCTAGAATTCTCTCATTGAGAGGATTATTTTGGTAATTAAATCATCAAATTTGGTCCAGTAGATCAAAAGTTATTAATTATTAAATATTATTAATAAATTTATAATTTTGGTCAAAAATAACTTTGTATCGTTAGCCGGAATTACACCTGATACTTCAGCTGACCCACCTACCCATCCAGAAATCAGCTGATTTCTGGAAGCTCTCTAATTGACGAGGAAACAAAAAAAATTAGTATATTAAAATGTAATACGGCCTATCAAGTAAAATCAAATGTAAAAAATTAAAGACTTTATGAAAATCAGTAAGTTGCTATATACGATAGTCCCAGTCGAGCACCTCTACTTTTTAATTATCCAGATCTTTATGAGCATATACACAATTGTATTGATTTTGGAAAAGCAAATAATTAAAGTACAGACAATTAATCATCTTTGTTCAGTATTAGAAGATAAATATAATGAATATCTTTTAAGAACTACACTTAATAATTACCTTTTACTATGAAACTTCTCAAGTATTGCTACAAAAGCACACTACTATCCTGCCTTAAAAGCTATTGCAAGTATTTCTAGAACATAAAAAAAAGAACATGTCAATGAGCACTATTGTCTTGCTTCAATTAAAGGTGTTAAACAATTTGCTACAATGTTTTCTCATGATTCTGTTGTCATCTCGCAGGATAACAAAGCAAAGATTCCACTTGGTATCCCTGCTATTGGCAAAACTTTTCAAAAAATGAACTATTAATGAAAATATCACACTTGCTAATCACGATTTTCATATAGGAGCTCATTAAAAATTAATTCTCTCAATATATCTTGCCATAACCATTAACTATTCTGGCTATGTTCATTATTAGCTGAGCATTTTGGGAATTTCACACTAATTTTACCTAAAAAGAAACTTGAGCAAATTTTTATAAAATATATTCCTGCTTCCAAATTCAAAATTATGGATATTGCTATTGGAGAAAGTCATGTAATTTTCTTGACAACTGAAAGCTTTTTATATACATTTGGAAGTGGTAACAATTATCAACTTGGGCTAAAAGTTTTATAATATTATAAAGGGAATGGATCATCTTGGTAAAATTTCTCATGACAAAAAAATAATATTTCCTACCCATATCGAAAAACTTGAAAATTGACATAGTATCACAGCCAGTGATTTTTACTTAATAGCTGCTAATAAGGCGGGAAATAGATATATATGAGGGAATGGTAATACCTTTGCTTAGGGTAATGTGAATAGAAATGATGAATATAAACCATTAAAACTTAAAATTCCAACATAATATTCAGTGATAGTGGCTCCCAATATGCAATCTAGTTAACTCAACCTAGAGAAGCAGAATAGTTAAAAGTGAATACATTATCACTAGCATTTTTGAGGCTTAGACCTATGCATATTAGAATGTCTTTGTGGACAATACAATTAAGTGATTAAGTGAATTAAAATAAAGTTAACCAAATCTATTTTTATATAATAAATTCTTTGTTTCATTAGTATAATTCAATAATTGAGAAATGTTTCGAATGTATTACTATGTTGACATAATACGGAAATAATTGACAGTTTTTATAATTAAAAATTACTTTTTATTAACAACATTTACAAATTATACATTTATTCAGACCAAACTTATACAGACAAAATATAATTCCGAACTATTTGGTATTTAAAGGTAAATGTGGGCAACCCCATTCTTACTTAACATATATAGTATACTCTGTATATTGTTGACTGGATGATATGTAACTATCATAATGATGTCACTGAAAGATGTGAGCAACCCCCATGTTTGTGATGAATAGATCCTTGTGTTAACTTTTTTAAATTTTACTAGAGTCATAAGTAATCAGAAAACTTTCAATAATGAAGCATTATAGTGTATAATAATAATAAGTATAGAAGAATGTATATTTACTCAAGACCTAATTTTGCAAACATGCATTATTACGCAGCATTTTGGGGCAGTGCACGCTTATTGGAATGCGCTTTTTTTTCTTATACTTGTTTATTCAAAAAAAAAGTAAAAATTTTCTCAAGCTAGATTTTCTTTTTGCTTAATATTATTATTATAAAATATTAAAATGTAAGAACAATATCAATTTTAGGTTTATTGTTGCAACTTCTATCATATAACAATCTTTTTGAAACTTAAGAACAATAATATCAGTTTTAGTTTAATTGTAATATAAAATGATTTATATAACAATCTCTTTGTGAAATATAAGAACAATAATATTAGTTGTATACTGTATCAAAAATAATGTACATTAATAGATTAACTCGATTTTTATAACTTCATATTATATAAATTCATTTTTTATAAAAAGAATTTATAAGGTAAAAAGGTGTAGTTTGGCGAATAGGAGTAATTTGGCGAATTGTAAAAAAATATAAATATATCATGATCCTATAATCGGATCTGAAAAATTTTTATACCATTCGAATTCTCTCATTGAGAGGATTCGAATAGTAAAAAATTGTTCAAATCCAATCATGGAGTCATGATATATTTTCATTTATTTCTAATTCACCATATTACCTCTACTTATAACATACACATGAATTCCAACTTAAACATAACGCAGCAAGTATGGACATTTAATTTAGTATGCAGACAGTACACGAACGATTTTGTGTGACTAATATTGCCACAACATCTAAACAGAACAATATTTACCGGCAAATTTTCATACATCACGTTATCTTGATTTTTTATACTTAATTTTGTGACTTTATTTATTTCAATAATTTTTTAATAAAAATTAATTCAAACATGAAAACTTTTTCCACTAAAAGAGGTGATACAATCAGTGCTGTACTTAAAAAGTTAAATGATTGCTCTCTCGGATTCAAACCTCCAAGTATTAATAGTTTAGCGAAAACTTCAGTCTTTCGGAAACTACACTTCAGTGTGCAGTTACTAATGGTGGTCCCCCTAATCATCTGGGTGCACCCAACGTTCTCACCAGTCATGAAGAAAATTAGCTTGTCGGCTACTGCATTAACATGCAGAAGCTCAGGTTTGGTTTAACAAAACAGGGTTAATCATTGCATGATGGAAATAATGAAGTTAAATAAACGATCACACTAAGATCGGCCAGGTCAAGACTAGTGGGAATGTTTTATGAAGGAACACCCCGAGTTGTCCTTTCATGTTCCTCAAAACTTATCAGAGGCAAGAGCACAAAAAGCTAATAAAACTATTGTTGATGACCATTTCAAAAAACTTAAACAAATTATTGATGAAAATTCACTTTACGCAGCACAAATATGGAATATGGATAAGACTGGGTTTGTCATTGTGCCTAAATTAGAAAAGGTTATAGTGAAAAAAGGTGCACGTCAAGTCCAAAAATTGCACAGAGAAATTCTCATGTCCATATTTCAGTTGTGCCCACAATTTCAGTGGATAGATCTTATATTCCACCCTTAATAATTTATAAAGGCATTTGTACGATTCCAAGTTTACTTGACGGAGCACTACCAGGAACTGTAATGGGCTTCACAAGCACTGGGTACATGCGTGAAGACCTATTTCAAATGTACCTTGATTATTTTATTCAATCGATCCCTCCTACTCGAACAGTATTACTAATGTTAGATGGTCATAGTAGTTACATCAGTTATACAATTGTTGACTTTTGTTGTAACAATGGGATTCTTCTTTATGCACTTCTGCCGCATACAACACATGTTTTGCAACTGTCAGAAATTCCTTTTACAAAACTAAAAAAGAATATAGTAAGGCATGTGAAAAATACAATAATGAAAATGATAGCATGATAGTAAACAAATGAACTTTCGCAAGAGCCTTTGGTTTCACTTTTCTTAATACTTACACCATACAAGCCATTCATAAAGCCTATAAAGCGACGGGTATTTGGCCATATGATCCAAAAGCTATTAGTCCTGACTATTTAGACCCATCATTAGTAACTGAACAATTCAATATCTCACTTTCGTCTAGTCAATCTTCTATTCAACAAGCCACATAAACTTTGCCAGTTCAAAAGTTTACTAATTCAAAGCATTTTCATTCTACTCATTCAAATGTTGAACAACTAATAGAAGAAAATATAAAACTTAAGAATGTAAATGCTTTATTAAAGTTACAAATTTCAGTAGCAAATGAAGAACTAAATACTTACAAAAATCCTAAGACATCTTCTCTACGTTTGGTTCTTAAGTACCCGGTTCCTCACATTCTAACAGAAAGTTCATAGTCAACTACATAAGACCAGACCGGGTCTGTTCTACCTTCTCCTAGGAATAAAAAAAAGACACATCCATTTTCCCTGCTCCTTACTAGTGTAGAAAGTTGGCGCCAATTAGAAGAAGTGAACAGGGAAGTGGAACGTAAAGCCGACGAAGCGAGACAAAAAAAGGAGCTAGCAGCCCAAAAAAAGGAGATAGGAGTGCAAAAGAAAGCTGAACGGGAACTTCATTTGGCACAAAAAAATAAAAAAAGAGGCCAAAAGACTCTTGGAAAGCAGAAAGGTCGTTAAAAAAAGAAAGGAAAGTAAAAAAAATTATTTTAATCTTGATAATCTAAATTTGCCAAATTACTCTTTGATCTTTTTTTTAGTACTATATGCACAGCAGTAATCTTTACCAATTTTCAATTATTATATCCATTTTTTTTATAGAACTATTTTAAATATGGCATAGTCTTGTGACTTCAAATATATAAAATTTTACACAGGTCAATAAAAGGTTTAATCAATAGCATTGTTAACTTCGCCAAATTACCCCTTTTTACTTTATACATACTTTATTCTTTTTATAAGAAAGTCAATAAAAAACAATTAATTCAAAGTTTGTAACAAAATTTTAAATTATAAATACTCAGTTAAATTCACTTATCCAAACAAATTTAAATAGGTAATAACATAAAGTTGAGTTTGGGCAACCCTATTCTTACTTAGCATGTATGTGTTAAAGTTACGCTGGCACGTAGTTGAACATTATAGTTATGGTATACTTTGCATTTTGTCAGCTGAATAATATGTAACTATCATGATGATGTCACTGAAAGATGTAGGCAACCACATGTTTGTAATGAATAGGTCCTTGTATTAACTTTTTTTCTTGAGTCCACAATAAATCAGAAAATTTTTTAATTTTTTTCTTGAGTCCACAATAAATCAGATCCTCTTTTAAGGAAGAATATTCAAGTATGTTACTCGATTAAGCATTAATGTAATATTAAAATTTAATTGTTATTTATTTCTTAAAAAAATTTTATTGTATATAAATTTGAAAGCACCAAGTTAGAAAAGTCATTACTTTTCGAATGCATACATACAGAGTGGTTTTTCATTTATTACTTTTAGTTTATAGTGTATGATAATAATGGAATAAATTACTTTCAAAATAAATTATGACAAAATAATTTGAGTAAATAAATAAATAAATAATAAATAAATAAATAAAAATTATCTATTAATGGCTTAAAACTAGTGCTCAACCTAAGAGAAAATAGCTTTAAAAATTTTCACTATAATAGCCATTCTGATAAACGAAAAAATCTCATAAACTTATCATATACCGTCAGCTCCTGTTATTTCAATTCAAAGAATTCTAATGATTAAATGGAAAATCGATTGAAACTTCGTAAGCGAAGACAGTTATAAATATTCAAGCTTCGCTTATTTCGCAAGCACACAAAATTTTATTCTTAAAAAAAAAGTGTTACTACTTATAATAACATTATTGAAAACTTTAAAAAATTACTTATTGATTAAATTAATCCTCTATACTTGAAGTTCGATTTACTCAATTGACTTTCCATTTGATCACAGGAAATCTTGATTCAAAATAACAAGAATTAACAGTATATGATAAGTTCATGAAGTTTTTTTAGTAGTTTGAATTGCTAATCAAAATTTCTCAAAGCAATTTTCTCTCTCAGGCTATTCAATTTAAAGCACCAACTAGTTTTTAAGCTGATTATTTATACAAAAATAAAAAAAAATAAGTAAGTATTTTGTATCAAACTTTGAGTGAGACTATCATATCTTTAAAGTATTTTTATCATAATTCTCTCTATTGAAATTGTGCTTCAAAGTATTTTTTGAATAGAGTGGTATTAAATTGATTGATTTAGATTCCACTAAGATTTTAGTTCATACTAGAGGTTTTATTTTCGCAAGAGTAAGAAACTTGCTTTACTCTGATTTCAGAGGAAGTTGATCCCAATAATTGAATATCTTCCAAATTGGTGATTTTATTGTTATATGATTAATAAGCAAATGTAATTATTTTATTCTTAATTTTTCTTTCTCAATATCAATGTTTGCTAAATTTTACTAATTCTATTATTATCTGGATCGCTTTCATTTTTGTCATCTAAATCTTCTTATAAATGATGATATTCTAAACCTTCTTTTATAGAATCTTCAAACAAGACTCTAAGTTCTTTAAGTTGAAATTTGATATTTTCAAATGTATCATTTATTTCATTCATTCTGAAAGTGATGCAATCTGATAAATTAGCATCATTCTTTTGTTGAGCTTCTGTCAATTTCTTTGGCTTTCCATTGACTACAAATATTCAGATGTTCTATGACAAAGGTGCAGATGTTAAAGATAAGTTCATATCTCTCAAACTTAGCGACTTTGTTAAGAATTAGCTAGTTATTTAGCCAATTAATTTTATAATAATAAATAAATATTTTAAAGTGTTGGAAAATGGAATAATAGTTTTTAAAAACCAAACCAATTTCTAAATCTCAATACTATTGATATCTGTAAAAATTTTTAACTAGTATTTGTTTACATTATACCAATATATTTTATTCTTTATAATTTTTCTAAAGATATTATTGCCAATAATTACATTTCTTTGTTGAATATAAAATGATCCAAGATTTTTTGCTTTCTCTTTTAGGCAAGTATTGTCATGAGCATTTGTTTTCGTGAATTCTTTATTAAAGTACAAAAGGTATTTGAATAATTTGTCTAGGTTTTTTTTGTAAATCACTTATCTCCAAATTATTACATTGCAATGAATTATACTCGAAAATATCGTTCAGTAAATAATTATAAATTAGCTCAGTCACTAAACTTTTTTTTTGTGTGTGAAGTAAATTTTTTGAATTCTGTAAACTAACAGTTTTTCCATTATTTAGGTCTACAATAAAATGTTTATTCGAAGTGTCATTAATATTTGGTTGGGTAATATTTTTATGGCACTTGGAAGCAATATTCTTATTATCATTAATGCTAATGCTAACTCTGACTCTGATCTTACCTTAACACTTCACCTAACCCTATGCAGCATATAATAATCGAAACTAGTTTTTCTTTCTTCTGAACAATTGGATTCAGATTTATTGATAGCAAAAATCATAAATAATTTGAAAACCACAAGAATGATAATAAAAAAAATGAAGAAAGGTAGAATCTGAATATATAGAATCCGAATTATATAAAATAATGCAAATATCAAAAAGGTTAAAATCAAGATAATTGTAAAAGTATTTCTCAACAGTAAAAAATAAAAGAAAATGCTAGCTTTAAACTGTTTTTAAATGATATTCTGTAATTTTTGAGTAATTTTAAAAGCTAGATTTTATATTTTTAATAGCATTTTTTCTGTTCAAATAAGGAAATTATTAATTCAATTTTGTTTTAATTTATGCTCTTGGCCGTGGCTATATGTATCACCTATTTTACAAAATATTAAAAAGAAACTCTGTATTGTGCATTATGTACAGAATATAATGCTAATCTGTTACAATTATACCTGCTATTGCAAGGCTTTTGGTTGATTTTCTCATAAAAGAGTTGCTCAAATAATGAGATTCTAAATTATGAAATTTATGTTATCTTCATCGTGGTTATTCATTAACCTTAATTTACGTATATAATGCTGATCTGTTATACCTCCTATTGCAAAGACTTTTTGTTGATTTTCTCATAAAATAGTTGCTCAAATAAGGAGATCCTAAATTATGAAATGTATGTTATCTTCGCCACAGTTATTCGTTAACTTTAATTTACAAAGCTTCAAAATAAAACTCTGAGTTATGTATGATATACATTTTAATGATACAGTATAGTGCTAATCTGTTATATAATTATACGTGAGAAAAGGTTGTTTGCTATTCAAAAGGCTTTGTTTGATTAATTTTATCATATTCAAATAAGGAAATAATTATTTTATATTTATATTATCAGGCATAGGACATGTCACCTTGAAATAGTTTCAAATAGAACTCCAGACAATTCTAATGAATGTGGGGGGTAAAAAGTGGGTAGATATTTTGGCCAAACTCATCTAAATTCTGGTCAAAATTAAAAATTAATTTTAATTTTGACCAGAATCAAGGTGAATTTGGTCCAAAATCTACCCACTTTTTACCCTACTACCTACTATAGAATTGTCCGGGGTCCTGTCCAAATGCTTTCTATAATTAAATTTTTAAAAAAACATATGAATTTACTATATAACTTTGAGCTAAGATCTTCATCAATTTAACTTATTAACTTAAAATTAAATTTTACAATTATATAGAACAAGAAAAGAAGAAAAAATTGAGCTTAAAAATTGAATTAAAATTTTGCCAATTTTGCACAAAACAAAAATTTAACTTTGCCAAAAACAAATATTTTCTAATTTTAAGATGATGAGTATATGTAAAATCATGCCTTAAACAACTTTACTTAGTCGACTAAAGTAGGTTACCTTGTAAGAAAAATAGATTATCTATGTACTAAATTTAAAAATTTGAGTTTTAAATATTTTTTGATTACTTCGGGCGCTTATGCAAAGTTGTTCGGCACGTGATTCTACTCGATCTAAAGCTGTCGCACATTTTCTCAGACCTTTTACTAAGTGAAAAATGGGTTTAAAGTTGGGAAAAAAATTTTTTTCTAAAAAAATTTTTTTTTAAAAAAAATTTTTTTTCCCCAACTTTTAACCCATTTTACCAATTTTTCACTTAGTTAAAGGTCCGAGAAAACGCGCGGCAGCCTTAGATCAAGTAGAATTACGTGCTGAACAACTTTGCTTAAGCGCCCGAAGTAGGTTACCTAATCAAAAAAAACGGTTTATATTTAAAACTCAAAATTTTTAACTTTAGTACATAGATAACCTATTTTTCTTACAAGGTAACCTACTTTAGTCGACTAAGTAAAGTTGTTCAAGGCATGATTTTACATATACTGATCATTTTAAAATTAGAAAATATTTGTTTTTGGCAAAGTTACATTTTTGTTTTGTGCAAAATTGGCAAAATTTTAATTCAATTTTTAAGCTCAATTTTTTCTTCTTTTCTTGTTTTATATAATTGTAAAATTTAATTTTAAGTTAATAAGTTAGATTGATAAAGATCTTAGCTCAAAGATATATAGTAAATTCATATGTTTTTTTTAAAAATTTTAATTATAAAAAGCAATGAATGGGATATGTCCTATGCCTGTTATATTTAGCCACGATTAAAATGACATTTCAAGAGAAATTTACATTATTTAAATTAAATATATTCTGTTATTTTAAAAAATTTTATTAAAGTAAAAAAAAAATTTGTCACATCTTTGTCTTAGTTATTCATATTACTTAATTCTATATTTCTAATAAGGATATAATTAATTCATATTTGTTTTAATTTATGCTATCTTTGCCATAGTTATTTATATTATCTTATCTTTACAAAAATTTTAAAATGAAACTTCGAGTTATTTACAGTATATTTTATGATATGGTCTGGTGCAGAAAGATTTGTACCTCAAGTACTAAAATTAATTTTGTCCATATAGAAAGTTCTCTAATTTTAACAATTTATTTATAATTTTTTTATACCAAATAACGTAGGTTCTGAACTATCTTTTGATATATTTTTTGTTATTAATAATTTGTTGAGCAATAAATTTTTGAAAAAATTCAATTAAATTAAAAAAAAATAGATTTTTTTTAAAATTTTAGATTTTAGGCATTTTCGCAAGCTATATGCAATGTAATATTGTTGTACTATGCAAGCGCATAGCCCTGCATATGCTGAATATATAGTCAAAATTTTAGCTTAATCGGATCAGTAGTTGTCGAAAAATAAATTTTTAAAGTTTAATGCCCAATTTACTATATAGTACAAAGTTGTACAAAATTATATAGTAATTTTTGTACAATATTTGACTATATACTAATTTGGGCATTAACTTTAAAAATTTATTTCTCGACAACTACTGATCTGATTAAGCTAAAATTTTAACCATATATTCAGCATATGCAGGGCTATGCACTTGCGTAGTACAACACTATTACACTGCATATAGCTTGCGAAAATACCTAAAATCCAAAATTTTTTAAAAACAATCTATTTTTTTTAATTAATTAAATTTTTTCAAAAATTTATTGCTCAACAATTTATTTATAAAATAACAACAAAAAATATATCAAAAGATAGCCCAGAACCTACTTTATTTGGCATAAAAAATTATAAATAAATTAAAATTGAAGAACTTTTCTATATGGACAAAATTAATTTTAGTGCTTGAGGTACAAATCTTTCTGCACTGGACCATAGTAGCAATATAAATTATAATGCTGATCTGTTACACAATTGTACGCGAAATAATTTTGTTTGAATATATATATATATTAAAGTAAAGGTAAGGTTTTTGGACTAAAAAATTTATAAAAACTAAAAATTCTAAGTATCAAAAAACTAATGAATTTTAAAAATAACTAAGGAAAAAATTCGTCAGAAAAAATTAAATTTTAAAAATGTGAAAAAGCACCCTTGAAATTGTGACTTGCAATAAATTGTTGATTTTTATATTAATTATTGAATTAATTATAATTATTGTAATCTGGCTATTAAGTATATTTTTTTTTATTCATAGAAGCTTAAACTGATTTTATTAATTTTTATAAAATCAAACAGTCGCAGCATTCATATTTGTATACTGAGCCTTTCGAGCCAGTTGTGCATAAACTTTTGGAATTAACCAACCTAAACCTTTGAATATGTTTATAAAAAGAAAGATAGAAAATTCAATACAAATAATTAAAACTTTTTTTACATAAGAGGATTTGGATATTCAGATTATGATGGATTAGTGCCAATATAAGTAGTATTAAACCTTTTTAGCAAATTTAACTTATTTGAATTAAAGATAAAATTGAAAGTTAAGGTCTTGATTTCCTGACATTTTTTTTATATCGTATTTAAAAAATTATTCATTTACTATATTATCTTTTATTTATCATGAAAGAAACTATGTAAATTCTAAATAGCGTGTCTTATTAATTATTTATAAAAGAAACTATATAGATTTTGAATAACGTGACATTTTGTTTTAAGAATGAGCAACACCTTTAGGGGAGTGCCAGAAATCACCTGATTTCTATTTACTATACCCCCTACTCCCTCCCTCACCTGACTGGTTTAATAGCCAATCAAATTTCATGTATATTAATTATTATTAAAAATATTTATAAACTTTAATAGTTAATAACTTTTGTTCTACTAGTCCAATTTGGATGATTTAACTACCAAAATGATTCTCTCAAAAAAAGAATTCTAACAAGCCCAAAATCTCAAAAATCCAATCACAGGATCATAGGAACGATATAGATTTGCATATTATTACTATATAGTATTTATTAAATATTAAATAATATATAGAATATAATAAATAATTTTTGATCCACTGGTCCGAGTTGGATGATTTAACTACCAAAATGATCCTCTCAAAGAGAGGATTCTAACAAGCCCAAAATCACAAGAATCTAATTAGTGGATCATAAGATCAATATAGATTTGTGCATTATTACTATATATATAGTATTTATTAAATAACAAGTTTACTAAAATGCACCTATGGTGTTGAACACCATGTTACACAAAACTATTAGAGTAGCCAATAAAATTTTAGATCAGGTGTAACATAAAATTTTGTTTTTTTTGTTTATTTTTTGAAAAAACCTTTATAACTTAAAATTTTGCTTATGAAACCGCTTTTGGGGCTCTAATAAAAAAAATTCCTTGCTAAATTTTGGTATAAACTATGCCCTGCCCCATCCCAGGTTTCACCCTAACCCTAAGATAATAAAAAATTTATTTTTTGTTTTGTAAAAGTTTATTTTTTTGTTTTTGTTACACGAATTTGCAAATCTAATTTACCTATAGTGTTCAACACCATAAGTGCATTTTATAATAATTGTTAAATAAATACTATATATATAGTAATAATGTACAAATTTACATCGATCTTGTGATTATGTGATTAGATCCTTGTGATTTTGGGCTTGTTGGAATTCTCTCTTTAAGAGGATCATTTTGGTAGTTAAATCATCCAACTCGGACCAGTGGATCAAAAGTTATTAACCAATAAAATTTTTATACATAATATATATTATATAAATAATATGTTGTATTAGCCAATCAGAATAAAGGATATATAGTAACCTGACTAGGCTAGAGACCCCTTCCCCTAAGAAATCAGCTGATTTCTGGTGCCTTCCTTAACTCTACCTTTGCATACTCCAATTATTCCTGCTATCGCAAATCATGAAATCGCTATATAATTGAACCTTTCGAGCCAATCGTGCATGGAACTTTTGGTGTCAACTAATTTAAACTTTGGTATATAGATCAAATATGATATTTTTTTGCTAAAATAATAGCTGAAAGTCATGAATTTGTGCATCCAGATTATAATGGGTTTGTGCTGTATTAAATAGTTTCAATTTATCCGAATTGAGTTGATTTGTTCACATTGGTGAATAGAATTTATAGTAATGAACAGTTCAAAAATCTCTATTTTATAATAGGCTTTTTATTATTGCACAATAACTGATTTTATTTTTCAATTTTCTTGGCCAAATAAATTTTTGATTTGAACAATAAATATCAATTGTACAAATAATTCAGTCACCACAATGAAGCGATTAAACATTTCTAATTGTTTTACTATCATTGTATACCTTAATGGAGTCAGTATCGGTCAATGTAATTCATCTTGTTAATATTTATTGAATATCTAAAAGTGATGAGTATTGTTTTGTTTAAAGCAGACAGAAAGTGAATAAGATTCTTTCATATTTCTTGTGACTCAATGCACGTTACTTGAAATTAACAACTAAATTTTCTAAAAAACTGAGCAGAATTAAAATTGGGCAAAATTGAGATTTTTATCAATTTATTGAACATTAAATATCAAATTTGATCCATTTTGGTTGAATTGTTTTAAAATTTATATGAACTTGATTTCACAACATAAATATTTAATCTTTTTTTAATATAAGATTGTCACAAATTAATAGCTCTTACATTTTCACTAAATATCACTTTTTTCAAAGTATCATATTTTAAAGATCATTCTTTTATTTTATTATTTTTTCTTTTTAACTATTAAATTATGTCCAAAACAAAGAAAAAAAAAACTGACTATATTAGAAGAATTCAAAATGATAAAAAATATCCTTCTTCCGTTGATCCAGTAATAAGTATTAACAGTCACAGGACATTTTGCATTTGATAATTTTTATAATAAATCAATCTTGTATAATGTATGATTGCAGAACTTCCTTGTAAGTATACCTCATTGTACTTATACTAAGCAGTACTTCTAGCCTTAAATAAATCATAATATGCAAGCTTCAGGCTTCTATTTATACCAATGAAAAGCTTGTTGCACAACTCTACTTCGAATAAAATTGGAATAAAAATGGCCCTTTTCAAGTATAGATCTCAAAGATTCTTACCTGGGATCTTTGATTTCGACTCAGGTTTTTTTTATAGTTAGAGAACAAAAGCCGCATTCAAAAATCTTATTGGCACAAAAGCGCCTTATTTACCACTTTTTTATGTTTTCTTAGATGCACTCTTAAATCAACTATGAATAGTATTTTAATTCAAAAGTATTAGTACTTACGCTCTTTCTTTCTTTAAAAAACATTTTTTTATTTACTTTTCTTGAATTGATTTATTTATTTATATAATAAGACATAATGGACTATAAAATATGTACTACATGGATGCTTTTAAGAAGATACTGAGCTTTCAACAAATTTTTATCTTGAAATTTTCCCCTTCAATAATTCTATCACGCACCAATTGTAAAATTACCTTGAAGTCTTTTACTACTAATTATTTCTAAAATATACTTTTATTCATTCGGCTGTCCAGTCAGAAGAGACAGCATTAAGTTGCGATGAGACTTTGCTTCAGACAGATCTTCAGATTCAAATAATTCATCAAATATATCCTTTTCTAATTTTGTAGTAGTACAGCGTGTCCTTCTTGGAAGATCAGTTTCAATAGGTAATGGTTCCTGTTGTGGTTGTGATGCAGTACTTTGTTGAATTGCTAGTGTTTGAGAAGTTTGGGAAGCTTGAGAAGGAATGTTAACTCAGTTCTTTGTCTTTTTTTTTTATTTGTAAGTTGTGTATAGGTATAAGACTTAACATTACGTTCATGATGCCCAGAGGTTGATCGTGGCTTAGTTTTATATATATCCTGAGCAAGTAAGTTTTAAAAGCGAGATTTACCAGTTTCATAGAAGGAAAGAATATTCGCAATACCCTCTTCATTAAGTTCTGGAATATCTTTAAATAAAGGATGCATTTTGGGATCTAGAGAGGTAAAGGCACTCCATAATTTTGTAGCCAGGGACTAAAGTGAATCTTTGCATGATTTAATCACACGAATGCTCTGACTTGCTACAACATCATCAGTATATACAGCAAGAAGCATTAATAATCGATTTTTTTCACTTTGAGCTGCCTTAATCTTCAGCATTATGGTTTCTAGATCAGTAAGATTTCCACTTATATTTTGCTCAATGAAATTTATGATATGGGGATGAGTTAGTAGAAAAGGGCCAAATTTTTTCTAAATAAAAGTTTTCTTGACTTTAAGCTTAAATATCTTAACAACTATCTTAATAAATTTAATAATTTTTTTTTTATTTTAATTCTATATAATTTTAAGATTAAAATAAAAATTTTTTAGCAAATTTGATTAAATAGTTGTCAAGATATTTTAGTTTAAAAATTAAAAAAATTTTACTAAAAATGATTTGTTCCTTTTCTACTGACTCATACCCATATATTTCAAGCACTTCATAAAAAGCAAAATAATGACCTTTGTTTGTTATATTTACTGAACATACTGTTGTAGTATTTTTTGTAACTGTGGGTCATCATGAATTTGGGTTAGAAAGTGTGATACAGAACTTGCATACCTGTTTTTTTCAGCAGCTAGAAAAAGAGGTGTGAAATCAGCTAAATTCGCTATTTGCATTTCGTAATTTCCCTTTCTAATTCCAATTATATGACCCACAAATACTCTGCACAGCAGAAAAAGGGATACCACACTTTTACCAACTGATTATTACTACTTAAAATATCACTCATAGTTTTTCCTTCTTTTTTTACATATTGGCACAGTACGATACCAACTGCAACCCAGATTAACTTCAAGATGTAACATGTTACCTGATAATCTATGATATGCTTAAATTTATCTAGAAATTGTGCTCCAAGAGTCGCTGCGAGATTAAATGTTCTGTATCCAGAAAATGTTGTGATTAAAATACTGCACATGTCTTTTGACATTATTGTAGGTTTCATTATAGCAAGTTAATCTTCCAAAAATTGCTTAGTCACATGCAATATATAGGTTGTCGTTGTTACCAATTGATAAATCATTATGATATATTTCACATGCTTCGTGGACATTATCGTTGCAATTTGGTAAATTACAAGGCTCCAGTATCACAACTTTCAGTAGTAATATATTGCAATCTGTAGATATTTTTCAGTAATTTTTGAGTGCATGTCTTCCATATCAAATCTACCACTTTCATATTCTAACATTGTGTTCAAGATAGTTTCATATGTTATTAAAGATTGTCAGTAGTCGAAGATTCCCCAAACAATGTTAAACGGCAAATTCATTGTCTTCAACAAAATTATCAAAGGAATTAGGCAAAGTGAACTGAAATACCATTCGAAGTATTGCATATGAAGTTCATCTCACAACTTCAAAAATGTAGCTCTGTGAGAATGTAGAAGCTTTAAAGTCGATATTGTCAATTAAGGCAAGATTATAAATGTTTGGACCTTTAATCAGATTCTCTCAGGAGTTCGTATGATACAATCTGAATATTTCAAGACAGTTTTCATACCGTTTAGTATAGAATAAAACATGTGCTAAATAAAGTATCTTATGTAAGTATGGCAGCATTTTTTGATTCTAGCACATCGATGACATGATATGCGAAAGCCAAATTTTTGTCCTAAACAATCTACAACAAGATTTACTCCATTCTATCTTACTTATAGAAGAGAAGCTAGGTTTCCTAATTTTGAAAATAAAGATGAAATTATTGAAAATATGTTTGATCGATTGTTTGAAATCATAGATGACCTACCTGCTAAAAAAGAAATTGCAAAAAAAAATATCAATAAAGCACAACAACAACAAAAATTCCAATGGAACAAGAAATTGAAAAAAGTTTAGCAAATCTTTAAGAAAGGAGATAAAGTTCTATTGTTTAATGCATCTCTACACAATTAACATTTTGGTAAACTGCTACCCAAATGGACAGAACCTTACACTATATATTGTTGTATAGCTCAGAATGTATATAAGTTACAAACATTAGATGACTAAATTTTAGAGTCTCCTTATAATGCTCTATTACTTAAAAGGTATTATAAAAAAAACATTCAGTTGTTATAAAAAATTTGCTGATGCTAGTGATGCTAACAGAATGTTTAAAGTTGGCCATTGCTATCTTGAGGAAATTGTTACTTCAATCTCCAAGTTCTTACTTGATATTACTTACAGAGCTTGTAATTAAGCAGGAGAGAAATATGTTATACTTGAAAATACCATCATAATTACATATAAATTGATCATTATTGACTTTATTTAATGCTGATTATATGAAATCACTGATCATTCATACACAATTATGCATATGATCTGGATGATCACAGGATAGACATTTGGAATTCTAAATTCATAACCGCTTATATTACTTTTCTCTTTTTACTCATAGTATTTTTATAATAATTCTTTTTGTTCTTTTAATTCATAATCGATTAGAGTAGATAGCTTGTAAAATATAATAAAATAGTTATTAGTAATGTAGATTGTAACCCATAATTTATGTATATAAACCCACTCTTTTTACCTTTGTAGCAAAGTGGATTTGGTTTACCCTTTATACATTTAGGTAGAATTAAATTCTCTTTTGTAATCCTTATTTCCTTCTAAATAATAAAGTCATTGTATATGTCCTCATACATGTTATAAAATATACTTTATTTATTAGTAGAATCATATAGTTGATTAAGAGAAACTGTGTCTCTTATTGTTTGGGGCATTCCATTTATTACATAATTTTTACCATGGATATATGGTCAGAGGTAGTGATCACGTCTAAATATTATATTAATCAATTAGAATTAGATAAAATGATCACACCATATATGTAGTGATGCGAACGGCTAAAGCCAAGCCGCAAGCCGAAACGGCTAAGCCGAGCCGATCATCGGCTAGGCTATGGGTCTACTAATAAAGTATCAGCTCCAAAAATTTCTCGGCTAAGCTGAACATTAGCCGTGAGCCGATAGTGAGCCGAATAACACGTGACTATTAGCCAATAGTAGATCATTTAGTATCGTGACATAAATTATGCTTGCGCGAATATTTTTAAATTTTTTTTTATTTTATTTTTTCTTATTAATACATCTAGCCGGTTTGCTAAAAATATATCAATTTTGAACTTCGTGATATGATAAGTTCCTACTATATTTAAGGCCATTTGCATACAATCAACCAGTTCGCTGAAAAATTTCTATTTATTTTGAAATTATACTGGTTTGCTGAAAATTATTAGCAATTTGAGTCATGAACCTGACTTGGTAGTGGAATAAGATAAGCTGACAATCAAACCGGCCATGGCTTTGGAGCTTTAACCATGGCTTTGGAGCAGAGCCACTTCAAGCTAGATAACTGGCTT
>QKWP01002682.1:0-20743 GCA_003550325.1 Gigaspora rosea | reverse complement strand
TACGTACGTACATATATACAAATTTATTCAAATTTGTAACGCAAATTATTTAATTCACCTTTCGTTATAACTATGTTCTCTATTGTTGAAAATATTAAATAGAATTTCTTGTTAAATAAAGATTACTTGAATCCGTTACTGATGCGTAACAGTCAATAAATTGAAAACTTATCCTGTGTATTAAATTTTTATTGTTAGTATAATCATATTTTAAAGAAAAGACATTGTTGAATTACTTTCGTATAAATCAAATCTAAAATAAGATTATCGTGAAATCGTATTACCATTAGCGGCTCGGCTCGGCTTGAGGTTTGATCGGCTATAAACGGCTCGGCTCTGGACGTAGAGCCGAAGGATCAGCTCAGCTTGTAAATGTTAGCCGTGAGCCGAGCCGAGCTGAGGCATTCGCATCACTACATATTTGGGTAGAGGTGGCTACTAAGTAAAAAATATTACATAATAAATGGCATGCTCTTATTTATTGTAGTAAAGTAACCAACCTTTTATATCTTTATATATAAGTGTGTTGCTACCTCTTTCATAAAAGCCTTATTTAATACACTTTGTTAAGTCATATACTGACACTATTGTTAGCTTGCCATATCACTACAGTTATAGTCTTTATACTATAAACTATTTGTCTCTTGAATTCTTTTAAGAAGTGAATTCCAAGAGTGACAGTATGCATAATAGGCTTCCCTATATGTATATGGCCTGTACCCAAGCCCTACTCATAAAATAAAGAGTCTTTGATTCTTAGTCCTATCCTGCCCTAGGCAGTGTATAAAATAGCATTATAAAAATCCGGATCTACTATTTTTTATATTGTATATACCGGTATTTTAAAATTGGGCCGGTGCAACAAACGTTGCATGATTCGGAATTTTTTGAAGTAACCGGTATGTGTATCTATGTGCTCCAATGATCTGATGATCATTTTCTACTAATGCGGGGTTTTTTTTTGAACCGGTATTTTTTTATATAACAGGTGCATGTACCGGTAAATTAAAATTTCTATTTTAAATACTGGCCCTACGGCTTGTAATTTGATGCCCAAGCCTGACTCTAGTAGTACTATCTTTAGGTACCTATGGGTAGCTCTGGCCGGTAGCAATCAAATCGCCAATAATCACTTCACAGACATCAACCTACACTGACATTCATTTTACTGACAAGCTTTTTTTACCGACACAAATTCACTGACACTTGTTTACTAACAAGTTCCTTTTTACCAACAAGTTGATTTTACTGACACACACTTCACCAACAGTTATATTTACCAACAAAATCAACTAACTGGCAAGCTCATTTTACTAAAAATAGAATATACTTACAAGCTTATTCTACCAACAATACAATTCGTCGACAATACGATTAGACTGTGACAATGTAATAAACTACTAAGAATAATTACGTATTATACAATTTATTAATAATGACAATAAAATTGCACATTTTATTAATGACGATAATAATAATTATTGTCACGGCTGATGCTGAAGTTATGACCTATTTTGATATAAAATTTTAAAATATTCTTTGGATATTTTTTTTCGTCTTTGTCTTATAGGGTTAGGATAGGGTTTGGGTATAGATTTCATATTTACAGAGTATATATGGATTTTAGCAGACCTTATAGTTTCAAATCGAGATCCTATAACTTCAGCATCAACCGTGATACTTAAGGCATCTGGCGAATTGTTTGTCAGCAAATTATTTGTCAGTGAATTGTATTGTCAGTAGAATATTCTTGTCGGTAAATTCTATTTTTGGTAAAATGAGCATGTCGGTAAGTTGATTTTGTTAGTAAAATTAATTGTCGGTGAAGTGTGTGTCAGTAAAATCAACGTATCAGTAAAAACAAGCTTGTCAGCAAATTGAGTGTCTGTGAGTTATTTGTTGGTAAAAAAAGCTTGTCGGTAAAATGATTGTCAGTATAGTGTTATGTCTGTGAAGTGATTGTTAGTGAAATAATACGAATCCGTTCTGGCCTATACAGAGGCCTACTGTATATTGGGTCTGGTTGTCATAATCTTGATTCTTCATGAAATAGACTTATCTACCTATATACTTATATTATTCTCTTTTAGAAATAGCCTATTATCAATAGAGGATATTATAATTCTAGAAATAGTGGTTGCATTCATGTGTTCTACAGAAAACAAATTTAAAAAGGCTTATAGGATAAGGTTTGGTTAATTTGAGAGTTAAGAATATTAATATATATTTGTTTAGAAGAAAATAAATTGGCTGATTGTTTGAAATCTGGTTTAATATTAGTATTGGCTACTATATTAGGATTAAAGAAAAGAGTAGTATCTTGTATTTGGAAAGTTGTGGAGTTAATTTGAAATTTGTTTTTAATAATTTTTCTGCTTAAGAAAGAGCATTTAATTTGTAGTATTGGAGGATTTGAGAATATATAAATTTTTTTGTTTTATAAGAAGTAGTATATAATAGCACGAGCAAGATAGTAGGTATTAATAGGTATAGAGATAAGTTTTTGGATTGCTTGATATTTGTTTAAATAAATAATTTTATTATTTTTTGTAACAGCAGTAAGATATACCTTAAAATATTTATAAAAATAGTATGCTTTACACTTATTTTTGGTTTCAGTATTGTTAAATTTTATGAATTCTTCTTCAAGATCATTAGAAAGTTTGTAAAAAAGATTTGAGGTATAGTACTGGTATAGTATTTTAAAATGTTGCTATGTGCTTATTGTCTTTATCAAATATAGAAAAGTCAAGTGTAGGTTTAGTTCATTTTTTATTATTAGATTGTGTAGCTAAAAATTTGATAAAGAATTGTTCAAAAAAGAAATTTGAAAGATTTTGGAAGTTATGTTCTGTATCTTGGAATAGAGTAGAACATGGTTCTTTGGTGCTATAAATATATATATAGATATGGAACAAGGCTTCTTTAGTGCAGAGTTGGGAGCATTTATAAAGTAAAAAATTGATATAATATCAAAGGTTTTAGGATGTAGTTATTTACAAATAGTAGCTACTTGATAAGAAATTTGTTGTTTAATATAATTGTATATTTTCAGTTAATATTGTTTATCTAATTTTTTAAATTTTCATTTGTATTGATTATAAAATGTTTCAAGCAAGATCAAAATCTGATATATAGGGTTTTAGAGAAAGAATATGAAAGAATTCAAAAACTTGTTGTTTAGATATATTAAGTAAAATATTATATTACATTTGTTGTCATTTTGGATTTTGAGTAAAGAAGCATTAGGGCTATCTTTACTAATAAAGAAGTTAGTTTTAGGACTAAATGAATGGATATATATATCTTTAATAAATTTGTTTCTATTAATAGCTTGATAATTATATTAAAGAAAAAGATATAGTCTAGCTAGATTTAAAGCAATATTATTATGATTATTAATTGTGTAGGATGGAATAGACTAATAAAGAATATAAATTTTAGGGTAGTTAAATTTGGTAAAGAGTGTTGTTGTAAATTGAAGCAATATATCTTTAAAAATAAAGAAAAAAATTTTAAAAGGTATAGTAATTGATCTGTTAATTGAGAAATTATGTTAATAGATTAGATCAGAAAGAAATTTGGGTATTGGCCAGCCATTTGTTTAAGTAAATAGTTAAAAGTATATTTAGAAGCACATTGTGTATTAGTTGATTGTTTACTAATTTGACCAGACTTAAAGTTAATAAGAATGGGTTTAATAAAATCAAAAATTTGTTAAGAAAGTAATATATTAAGTCTGGTATATAGCTACATATGAAACTAATATAAATCTAAAAAATTATTTTTAGATGCCTGTTGTTGTTCTTGTTAAATAGATTGTGTTTGTTGGTAATATTGTTCTTGCTGAGAAGTTTTCATTTGTTGATGTTGTTCAGATTGAGTGAGTTGTGTTTTTTGTTGAAGAGATTGTTGTTGATGTACTTGCTGTGTTTGTGTTTGTGGTTGTTGTTGAGTAGAAGTTATTGCTAGAGAAGGTGAAGAAAGAAAATTAATTTCTATCATAGAAGAAGTTGTAGGATAACTATATTCTTAATTAAACATATTACATTATTCTAAAATATAGTTTTTTTTTAATTATTGTAAGACTTCAATTAATTTTATAATTGTATTTCAATTAGAACACTGAAATATACATAGATAGGTTAGGGCATACCATTTATTATATAATTTTTACCATGGATACATGGTTAGAAGTTGTGATCATGTCTATATATAATATTAATTAATTAGAATTAGATAAAATAATTACACCATACATGGGTAGAAGTGGCTACTAAGTAAAAATATTACATAATAAATGGCACACCCCTTAGATATTAGTTTGCTTATTTTTTATATTTTTTATACAGATTTTTTTATTTATAGTAATTTTTTTGCTTATTTTTGGGGGATGGCTAAAGCTAGGTACATCATGAGATTACCTGATTTTTCTGATTTTTCTGATTTTTAATTAGGGTTAGGTGTTGGTTAAGGTTAGGTTAGAAGATGGTTTTTATATAGTAAAATCGCATTTCTGACACTTTTACTTAGTCAACAAGACGGTTTGAATAGCCATTTTTTATATATTTCATGTTTTTGTCTTTGCTGTCTCGCTTTGTTTTGTTCGGACTGATTCAGGTTATATATCAGGTAATTTCTAGAGGTTAGACCTGGATGCAAAATTGTCATCTGGGTCACCTGTGTGATTTGAAATCGGGTGACCTGGGTGAAAACGGGTTGTATATAAGGGTCCTGGAGTTGAGAGAAGTGAACCTCTTCGAACTGTGAATTATTGGGTGAACTGATCACAAGATCAAAGGGTGATTAATATACATGCCAGTAATGATTACCGTGTATGCGAAAAATTGGAGTGTTCGGTCAACTATACAAACAAAAACTATATGCGGTACCATATAAGAATTAATTTTTAAGATCTTATAATCAGAATAGTAATCAGATAGTGATGGGGCTATTTATATTTAATTAATAGTAAAGAATGTCTTGTGGGCTTTCGGATGTCTAGAGCAAATAGCTCTATTTTTCTCAATTATTTTAGTGTAATCAATTTTTAAAAGCCTTTATGACGAAGTTACGTTATAAAACCCATTACTCTTACTGTTATAACCAATCGAATGAATGCCCTTCTATGACCTTAAACCTGATTTTGACCCGAGTTGTAAAATCTTGACCCGGGTAAACCGTTTCGACACGGGTGACCCAGTTTACTACAACCCAGGTCTAAACTCTAGTAATTTCGTGATGTACCTGGCTTTAGCCTACCCCTATTTTTGAGGTTTTTTTGCAGATTTTTCTATTTTTAGTAATTTTATAATTAATCTGACCTATATATATAAATTTCAGAGTCCTTTTTAAATTAAATCTTGGACTATTCTAAATAGCTTTAAATAATCCGGTTTTAATTTCTGAACATGATCTATCTATCTATATATAGTTCAGTACAAATATGTAAATACATGAAAATCATCATCTGATTTTTTCCTTTGATAAAAAATTTAACAATCAAGTTATATAAAGGTACAAGTAATATAAAAGGTAAAAAGGGGTCCAACTTTTAATTTCATACAAAACATCTATTATTTTTTCTATAAGGATGGTGACATATATTATGTAATATTATTTTACTAAATCTCTTACTTCCTTTCCTTACATAAGAGCAATTTGATTGGCTATTATGAATTTCTATATTTAATTTAAAAACATACTAAAATAATTTGCACTCTGATCAACATAAATCTGCATGCTGATTGGTCTTTTATTCTTGATTTGATTGAGTAACACAGTGCATGTGCACATTATGTTATTGATTTAAAGTTCGACTGTTTGAATGTTTTCGATCGGTCATCTTTCAGAAATGTGACCAGTATGTAGGAAATTTTTATAATCACATAATATTGCACTTTGCCATTTTTAATTTACTATATCCAAAAACCATAGTCAGGCCATGACAAATTCTTGACATATGATCATTTGTATGATAAATATTGTCATAATTTGTAATTGATCTTTGCTCTGATCGACATAAAACTGCACACTGATTGGTCTTTTATTCTTGATTTGATAGGATAACTCAGGACACGTGCATATTATATTATTTTGATATAATCTATGCAAATTCTCCATTTGAACATTTTTGATTGGTCATTTTCAGAAACGTGATCAATGTTTGAGAAATTTTATTTTTACATACTATTCATCATATTGATATATTAATAATAACGACAGAATTGAACTTACCAATTTTGGCTACATTCAATAATGTAATTAATTTGTATAACTTATGATTTCAAACAAGTTCTGTCCAATTTGATATTCACTAGCCTATTTAGTAATGATTTTATTTATTCCGATTATAGCATATTTCATATATCGTGCTTGTGTGAAAATACTATCGCTATAGTGTGGGAAGTTTATTAAAACATATTAACTAGCCATTATGAATGTGTCTGTTCTTGATTATTTTGAGATATTGAGATATATATTCTTAAATTATGATGAATTATAGTGATAGTATGAACTGTTGCAGATCACAAGTCATGGGAATTTACTATATTTTCCGAATTTCTCAAGATAAATTAGATCATGAATGCCTATAAATTTACCTGATTTCCACCCATTTGCGTGTAATCTTTTTTAAATTGTAATTATTGCGACATTTGATCGTTTGCATAATTAATGTTGTAACAGAAGTAACAAAAACGTCATTATCCGCAATCGATCTGTGAATTAATAATCAATAATTGAAAATTGAAATAAGGATCTAGCAACAATCAGTCATCTATGATTTTCAAGAATTGACTTTCGTTCACTATATACACTTTGTAAATATTAAATTAACTGAGATATGGATAATGTTAGTAGCATGCGTTGGTGAGTCACATACTGTATATCATCAGGATAGTAAGGTTTGTAGCAGAATTTTTAGTTGATAATATCTGCCTGCTATGTTTGTAAGCTAAAAACTGCAAATTGTAATATGTATTTATTTTTTTTATTATTTAATCAAAGATGTCCAATGAAAATTTGGCCACATTATTCGATGGCTTCAACAAACTGAATTTCTCGATTGTCATAAATTGGCAGATACAGACAATCCAAATGGAATTTTCTGGCTCAGTTATTTTTACGAATATGGAATTGAAGTTGAAAAGGATGAAAACAAAGCATTTACACATTATCAAAAATCAACAGACATGAATAATTCTAACGGAATGTATCAAGTTAGTTATTATTATAATTTAGGAATTGGCATCAAAATCAATAAGCATAAAGTGTTTACATATTATTTGAAATAGCTAAGGCTGATAATTCTATAGAAATTTAGAAAACTGCTGTTTGTTACCTTTATGGAATTGGCATTGAGAAAGATGAAAATAAATTTTGAGAATGGTATAAAAAGTAAGTTAATTTTTAATTTATTTAATATTTTGATTGATGGCTTTAACAAACTGAATTTTCTGATTGTTATAAATTGGCAGATACGGACGATCCAAACAGAATTTTCTGTCTTGGTTATTTTAACGAATATGGAATTGGAGTTGAAAAGAATAAAAACAAAATATTCACACATTATCAAAAATCAGCAGACATGAATAATTTTAGCGGAATGTATTAAGTTGGTTATTATTATAATTTAGGAATTGGCATTGAAATCGATAAGCATAAAGTGTTTACATATTATCTGAAATAGCTAAGGCTGATAATTCTATAGGAATTTGGAAAACTGCTGTTTGTTACCTTTATAGAATTAACATTGAGAAAGATGATGATAAATTTTGGAAATGGTATAAAAAGTAAATTAATTTTTAATTTTTTTTAATATTTTGATATTAGGGAGTAAGTTTAAAGTTCACTCATCCATCAATCTAAATCAGTAATTTCCAACGAAATTTTGACCACATTAGTCGATAGCTTCAACAAACTGAATTTTCTGATTGTCATAAATTGGCAGATATGAATGATCCAAACAGAATTTCCTGGCTCAGTTATTTTTACGAATATGGAATTAGAGTTGAAAAGGATGAAAACAAAAGTATTCACACATTATCAAAAATCAGCGACATGAAATAATTCTAACAGAATGTATCAAGTTGGTTATTATTATAATTTAGAAATTGGCATCGAAATCAATAATATAAAGTATTTACATATTATCTTAAATAGCTAAGGCTGATAATTCTATAGGAATTTGGAAAACTGCTGTTTGTAACCTTTTATGAATATAAATTTTGGGAATAGTATAAAAAGTAAGTTAATTTTTAATTTTTTTTAATATTTTGTTATTAGAAAGTAAGTTTAAAGTTCACTTATCCATCAATCAAAATTAGCGATTTCTAACGAAAATTTGACCACATTAATCGATAGCTTCAACAAACTGAATTTCCTGATTGTTATAAATTGCAGATGCGTACAATCCAAACGGAATTTTCTGCTTGGTTATTTTTACGAATATGGAATTGGAGTTGAAAAGGGTAATAACAAAGTATTCACATATTATCAAAAATCAGCAGACATGAATAATTTTAGCGGAATGTATTAAGTTGGTTATTATTATAATTTAGGAATTGGCATTGAAATCGATAAGCATAAAGTGTTTACATATTATCTGAAATAGCTAAGGCTGATAATTCTATAGGAATTTGGAAAACTGCTGTTTGTTACCTTTATAGAATTAACATTGAGAAAGATGATGATAAATTTTGGAAATGGTATAAAAAGTAAATTAATTTTTAATTTTTTTTAATATTTTGATATTAGGGAGTAAGTTTAAAGTTCACTCATCCATCAATCTAAATCAGTAATTTCCAACGAAATTTTGACCACATTAGTCGATAGCTTCAACAAACTGAATTTTCTGATTGTCATAAATTGGCAGATATGAATGATCCAAACAGAATTTCCTGGCTCAGTTATTTTTACGAATATGGAATTAGAGTTGAAAAGGATGAAAACAAAAGTATTCACACATTATCAAAAATCAGCGACATGAAATAATTCTAACAGAATGTATCAAGTTGGTTATTATTATAATTTAGAAATTGGCATCGAAATCAATAATATAAAGTATTTACATATTATCTTAAATAGCTAAGGCTGATAATTCTATAGGAATTTGGAAAACTGCTGTTTGTAACCTTTTATGAATATAAATTTTGGGAATAGTATAAAAAGTAAGTTAATTTTTAATTTTTTTATTATTTTGTTATTAGGGAGTAAGTTTAAAGTTCACTTATCCATCAATCTAAATTGGCGATTTCCAACGAAAATTTGACCACATTAATCAATGGCTTCAACAAACTGAATTTCTTGATTGTCATAAATTGGCAGATGCGGACGATCCATACGGAATTTTCTGGCTCGGTTATTTTTACAAATATGGAATTGGAGTTGAAAAGGATGAAAACAAAGCATTCACATATTATCAAAAATCAATATTCTAACAGAATATATCAAGTTGGTTATTATTATAATTTAGGAATTGATGTTGAAATCGATAAACATAAAGTGTTTACATATTATCTGAAATAGCTAAAGTTGATAATTCTATAGGAATTTGGAAACTGCTATTTGTTACCTTTATGGAATTGGCATTGAAAAAGATGATAAATTTTGGGAATGGTATAAAAAGTAAGTTAATTTTTAATTTTTTTTAATATTTTGTTATTAGAAAGTAAGTTTAAAGTTCACTTATCCATCAATCAAAATTAGCGATTTCTAACGAAAATTTGACCACATTAATCGATAGCTTCAACAAACTGAATTTCCTGATTGTTATAAATTGCAGATGCGTACAATCCAAACGGAATTTTCTGCTTGGTTATTTTTACGAATATGGAATTGGAGTTGAAAAGGGTAATAACAAAGTATTCACATATTATCAAAAATCAGCAGACATGAATAATTCTACAGAATGTCTCAAGTTGGTTATTATTATAATTTAGGAATTAATGTCGAAATTGATAAGCATAAAGTGTTTGTGTAGTATCTGAAATAATTCTATGTGAATTTGGAAAACTGCTGTTTGTTACCTTTATGGAATTGGCATTGAGAAAGATGATAAATTTTGGGAATGGTATAAAAAGTAAGTTAATTTATAATTTTTTTTAATATTTTGCTATTAGAGAGTAAGTTTAAAGTTCATTCATCCATCAATCTAAATCGGCAATTTCTAACAAAAATTTGACTACAAACTAAATTTCCTGATTGTCATAAATTGGCAGATACGGACGATCCAAACAGAATTTTCTAGCTCAGATATTTTTACGAATATGGAATTGGAGTTGAAAAAGATGAAAACAAAGCATTCACACATTATCAAAAATCAGCAGACATGAATAATTCTAACGGAATGTATCAAGTTGGTTATTATTATAATTTAGAAATTGGCATCAAAATTCATAAGCATAAAGTGTTCACATATTATCTGAAATAGCTAAGGCTGATAATTCTATGGGAATTTGGAAAACTGCTATTTGGTATTTTTATGAAATTAGCATTGAGAAAGATGAAGATAAATTTTGGGAATGGTATAAAAAGTAAGTTAATTTTTAATTTTTTTTAATATTTTGTTATTAGGGAGTAATTTTAAAGTTTACTCATCTATCAATCTAAATCGTCGATTTAAGTTCATAAATATTTATTGTTGGTTATTTTAGCTCCTGAGTATGAAGTATTTAATATTTTTTAGAAATAACAACAAAGAACATAAATAAAATTATTTACCATTACATTTAAATTCATTTTATTCGCATTAATCGTCCACCTCACTCAGCAAATGAGTATAAAGAACATTTGTTTATCAATGGAATTAAAAACAGCAAAACAAGTTCACATAACAAATCATAAGTACTTATTAACCATTACTTTAAATTTATTTTATTCGCATTAATTTAGTTTGTAAGTATAAAGAACTTTTGTTCAATGGAATTAAAAACAACAAGTTCACAAAAACAAGATCATAAATACTAATTTATCATTATGGTTAAATTCATTTTATTTGCATTAATCACCTTATTCAGCATGTGAGTATGAAGAACATTTATTAATCAATGGAATTAAAAACAGCAAAACAAGTTCACAAAACAAGATTATAAATAATTATTTACCGTTACGTTTAAATTCATTTCATTCACATTAATCCCTCATTTAGCATATGAGTATGAAGAACATTTATTAATCAATAGAATTAAAAAAAGCAAACCAAGTTTACAAAACAAGATCATAAATAATTATTTACTGTTACGTTTAAATTTATTTCTTTCACATTAATTTAGCCCATAAGTATAAAGAGTATTTATAAATCAATAGAATTAAAAACAGCAAAACAATTTCACAAAACAAAAACATAAATACTACTTATTTACACAAATGACAAAACTTCAGTTAGATTTTTTTCTTTTTTTTCTTTTTTTTTACTGCAAATTAATAGAATTATGTTCATATCTTAGATTAGACCACATAAAGTTTGATTTTGTTTTGCAATACATCAGAATCTGAAGACTTCGATTGATTGGTCATATTTTCTTTTTTTTACTAAAAAAATACTAAGAATAAGTCATACGAAGTTGATTTTTCGTTTTGCTTACATGGAATCTGAAAACTTCAATCAGTCAATTTTCTTTCTTCTTTCTTTCTTTTTTTCACTTTAAATTAATAGAATAATCACATCTATAATTAGGTTACATGAAGTTGACTTTTTGTTTTACACTATATAGAATCTGAAAACTTCAGTCAATTGATCAGATTTTTCTTTATTTTATTTTTTTTATTTGCTTTTTTTTTTACTTAGCTGTAAATTAATAGATCACTGGAATAGTAAGCTCTGGAATAGAATTTTTTACATGAAAATCATGATAATTCCAATAATAAACACCATGTGATTAATTAATATGTAAGCTCTGTAATAGAATTTTTTATAATAAATCATAATAGGAATTACAATAAACTAATGCAACCAAATTTACCTTAACTACATATAATAATCACAAAAATAGTAAATAAATTCTATAACAAAATTTTTGTAATAACTTATAGTAAAATTATAATAATTCAATACTAATATCGCTATGTATACTATATTAATGAGAAACTGTGACAAAATTTTTTATACAGTGTAACCCCACAATAGTCACATTCGCATTAGTCACAATCTCGCTATAGTCACCTTAATTTTTCTATTTAATTATATATACTATATATAAATTTTAGCTCGCATTAGTCATAATCTTGCAATAGGCACATAGAAAGTCCGATTTTCGCACGTAACTATTGTGGGGTTTGACTGTAATAATCATTATAGAGATTATAATAATTCCAATATTTACTCAAATTTATATACTAAAATAAATAATAAATTTTGTAATAGAATCATTAAGTTACTAATTTGATTTAAAAATTGAAATTATTAAATAAGATGGGTGGTGCGAATGTACCACTATCGCACTAGTATAAGATAAAATATTATATAATATCTGTCACTACTCTAAATGACTTGCAAAGAGATCAAAGTCCATTAACTCTAAATAAAAAAATAATTCTTTATATTTATTAGTATGTTTAAGAAATTAGACAAGACTAAAAGCTATGATAGCATGTATTATTACACAATAAGATTGCTATAGCTTTTGGTATTAAAGAGTCTATAGTTTCCTATATACTATAGTTTTTGAGCAAAAAAAAAATAAAGAACTATTAGTAAAAAAATTTCAAATAGACCAAAAATTAACATGATTATAATTTTGCTAAGTATTATTCTTGCTACAAACTCTTCAGGAACCCTTTTTGACATCTATATTACAACAATAGCTTGAAAAAAATAGTTATACACTCTCAAAATAGTAGCTACTTTGTATACTCTATGAGTTGAAGTACTATTATGGTCTAGAAAACTTAGAAACATATTGCATAAATCATCAGTAAATTTTGCTTTTTGTAACCATTATTTGTGATTTTGTTTAGAAAACTTACAAGAAAAACACAAAATTCCAATAAAACCAGAGGTTTTTTTGGATGAATTATACTACTATTTACTTTATCCCTTAAACCGTCCAGTGGGCAAATTTCCTGCTAAAATCTTATTTTTTTATTTTTAAGCAATTGTGCTAGATTTTCCTAAGTATTTCTACCACCTTTTATAAGCTAGAATTAAAGTATCCCTTAGATTGTAACACAGGCAAATTTGCCTGCGTATTTTAAAATTTTTAATAAAATTTTAAATATTGATTTTAGCCATATCTTTTCTAAGTAAAAAATATTCTTTAAGTTTTGTTTTAGTAACTTTGTTATAAAATTTTTTTAAAATCATTAGAAAACTTTAATATAATAAATGTTTAAAGTTCTTGTATTGGCATTTTTACTATTAAAATTTTTCTTTAGATTTTTTCAAATTTTATATGTTCCCGTCTATAAAAAAAATCTTTACTTCTAATACAAGTCTTAATTTTTACAAGTAAATCATTAAAGTTGCAATAATGAAAGTTGTCATTCTTTATATAAACTACAATATTGTCTTAAGAACTATAGTTCTAAAACTAAAACTAAATAAGATCGCAGAAAAATTGTAATAAAATTTTTTAAAAAATTTTTTTCTTAAAATTATCTATTTTCAGCTTATATGTAACTATAATTTATTTTCTTATAATATAAAAACTAATTTTGCAAAAAAGTAATCCTTATTTTCAAATATAATTGTACAAAGTTTTATTTAATTATTTTAGTATTTTAAAAAGTAAATCAGAGCTAAAAAAGTGCAAAAACGCAGGCAAATTTGCCTGTGTTCTACTACAATCTAAGGGATACTATTTTGTGGATCAACTTGTAATTTTATATCATTTGGTAGTAGTATATTACAAGGAATATGCATACTAGTAGTATGGTGATTATCTATTAATCACTACTAATTTACTATTAAAAAATTCGAAAAAAATTATTATGAATAAGTCCACACATTTTATACGATGATATTTCATCCATGTTTGTAATATTCAAAGCTAAATTATTAGAGTGATTGAGAAGCTTAGACCCAATAAACATTCCTTAACAAAAATGCAAAATATTTTATAAAATTTTGCTTATAATCTTCACTTGTATCACATATGACATATTATTGTATTGTCACATGCATTGTGTTCTCAGGAGTTACTCTAGTCAATTTCAGTTAGTCTTTCAACAAAAAAAAATTTACTATACATTTACTTTTCTTCCAATTATTTTAGCGAGCAATTTGCCTGTTTAACTAGACAGTTTAAGAGATACTACAAACCTTATCTGGGTACCAAATTATAGTATTATATACATATACTCTCTGGGTGTAGTTCTTTAATTGTTATTTTTGATCCAATTAGAGTACTGACATTTATTACCTAATATCTATTTACTATAGGGGTTTACCTCCAGTATCTGAAATTGGATTGCAAAGTCTGCAGACCGCAACAAATTTTAAATTTTCGCAACCAAAATCTGAAGTGCATATGCAAATTCTCACATAAATTTACAAATTTTCTTATAAATTTTGATTAAATGCTTATATGTACAATGAATTTTTATAAATTCTTATAATCCCCAAAGATTTTTTTTATTTAGTTGTAGCCCACAACTAATTAAAAATTGAATTTCAGACACTGCTTACCCCCCACCCCCAGTAAGTTTTATAAATAAAATTTTAGCCAATCAAATTTAACTAAAGTAAGATTTTTCTTGATCTCCCACCCTCTAAAATATTATCTAATAAATATTAGCACCCTTATTATGATGCATAATTGTAATACAAATAATTTGCTTGGTAAAGTTGTTTTAAATTTTCTTTTAATATAGGATCTAGCAATTAAGGCACTTTCATTAAGAAGAAGAAAAAGAATGAATGCCAAAGCTTGGAATAATATTTTCAAAGTTGTTCAAAATTCTAATATTGTAGCAGTTTACATTATAAAAATTTTACAGCTAATTTTTTTAAAAATCTTTTTGATAAACTTTGTACAAATATTTATGAATTAATAATCAATCAATATGAGTATTACCAAGTGAAAACTTTTTGCTAGCTCTTTTTTCTAATCCAATTTCTGATAATTTTAATTAAGCACAATATCTATTATATAGTAAGTTAAATCATACTTTTAGGAGTTTGATTTATAAAATTAATTTTAGAAAACTTCCAATTCCTGGTTTTTACTTGGCAATACTTATATATAAAAATTGAAATATGCTAAATCAAAAATTAATTTTAAAGAATTAATACACACAACTCTTTCTGATGATCTATTATACCAAATTTTTCAAGAATACTGATCTATAAAAACTCTATAGTTAACATATCTATATACAACAAAACTCTATCAAAGCTGCTATCACCCATTTACTAAATGTTTTGTGACTGAAATAGAGATGAAAAAGAACAGCAGACTTTTAAGCAAGACACCTTGGCAGGCTTTGGTGTTATTGAGCAAAGATGTAGCAGAGAACTTTTAGAGCTTTGTCAAGATCTATAAATATAAAAATAGAAGTAGATACTTATTTAGATATATTATTCTTTATAGTGTAACTCTTACAACTTCTTTATTTTGGTACTTCTTTTTCTGGTAGCACTTTGGACATTTCAAAATTTTACCAAAAGTGTGCAATTCAGCATACCCTCTTAAAAAGATCAGTAGTATTTACTTTTTTCAAATCAGGACATGTATATTAAAATAAAATTACCTATGAAGATATTTGGAGTTAATGCTTACCAAATAAACAATGACTAGTATAATAGAGATTGGAGGGATTGCGTATAGAAATTTCTAGATGATAGATGATTTTTTCTTTTCACTTTCAAGAATACATATAGCATTAGATTAGATTTTTTTTATACAACTCTATATAATTTTTAAAGCCTAATACAGGCAAAAATAGTGTCAATATGGCTGTCTTTTTTTTTGGGCTTTTCTCCTTTTCTCTGTTTTTATATATTTTTTTTGTTTATCCTCTTTCCTTTATTTCTTGTTTTGTTTTTTTTCTTTTCGTTAGTTTGGTATTCCCATTTTATTTATTCTTTTTACTTTTCTTTCTATTTTAGTTAGTAATTCTTTTACCTAGGAGGCTAGGAAAAGAAGGTTGAAAAAGAAAACAGTTATAACAGGCTGGTAAGCTAGGTTGGTGATCTGGAGTGCATAGTTCTAAGATAGATCAATTCATACCAGTGAGGCTGAATTACCCTTGGCAGGGTGCTTGAGTATTTAGATACTTTAGTAACTAGGTGAGTCACTCTTCAATTAAACACCAAATAGTAAACATAACAATGTTTTTTAAATTTATTATCAATAAAGCATTGAAGTGTGACATGATCATCAAGTCAAAAAAAAATAATAATTTTAAAAATTAACTTTTGTATATTATGCACGCTTTGCATTTTTAATATCAAATCAACTAGATAGTAAATCACTTATTGTGTATTGCAAAGTAGTAAGGTTATAACTAAATTTTTATAGCAACTCATGATAAAAATCAATAATTCTAATGTGAACTAACTCAGTATCAACTATATAAAAATTATAGAATAATTTCAATAAACCTAACTTAGCCTTGATCATATGGTCACTAAAAGGCAAGTAAGTTTGGTAACAAATTTTTTAAAAAATAATTAGGGTTTGTAAAAAGTTTTTTTTTAATATAATAAATATCACAATAAACCTTAATCACATTTTATAAACAAAAGAATATTAAATAAAATTTAATAAAATTTTTTACAATAGCTCATAATTCTATAAAACTTTTTCAAAGTATATTCTGACTTTCTTAGAAAATTTCAGTTAGAAATCAAATCTGAGTAAGATTCACTTTATCTTTTGTACTTTATTATAATTAGAAACTGAATTTTATCCATATCTAATTTTTATTCAGAATTTATCAAAATTCTATGAAAATAACCAGGAATTTGTATATAGTCATTCTAAAAATCATTTTTCAAAAAGATAATGAAATGATTGTCATGATACATTTTTCAAAAAAATTTTATAGGGTGATAAAAATAACAATTTCAATATGTACTAACTCAAACTAAACTATATCTCAATAATTCCAATACAACCAACTCAACCAAATTGCAGTTACTAGAATATCAAGTAATTTTGAAGACAGAATTTATGATAATTTCAATACAAACTAACTTTTATTATATACTATAGTCACAGGAGTGGTAAGTTCTGTAATAGAATTTTTACAGTATCCCATTATAAAAATCATGAAATTTCCAATACAAACTAACTCAACATAACTATGTGTCATATTTGCTGAAATGGCATATAAGTTTTGTAATGGAATTTTATATAGTAACACTACAAAAATCATGATAAAGTCAACTCAAAAGTTTAGCAACTGAACACTTTACAATAATTAAGAGTAGAAATTTCAATACAAGCAAACTCAATATTTATCAGTGTGTATATTAATGAGTAAGTATTTTTTTTAGTAAATAAAAATTAATAAATCCTAACCACATACTATGTGTACTGTGATAGTTGTTAAATTCTATATAAGATGGGTGGCGTGAAGTGCCACCTATCATACTAGTATAGATTATATAATTATAAGAATAATAATAAAAAAAGAACTTTTTAGTACAAGTCTTTGTATAGCTTTTTATATGCATAGGTATTCTAAATTAAACTTAATGATACTAAAAATATATATATACTGTAGATATGAGTAAATTATATTTTTACTAGTTATTGATATTTAACTCTTTTATAATAGTTTAGAGTTTGGAAGCAGTTTTGAAAAAATAGAAGTTAATTAAAATTTGATATAAAGTCTAAATTTTGTTATGCATAAAGCTTTTAAAGGTTCTAAATATTTTTATTTGAACTCTTAATGAATTGATTATGAAAATTATTGTATTATATGAAATAACAAGAATTGAAGAAATAATTAAGAATTTGCAAATGCTAAAAAAAATTCAAAAATAGAATTAATGACAATGAAATTATATAATTAAGATTGAATAATTTCCAAGATATTAGGAATTTTTTGGACATTACAACCTTAATCCATAGTACATTTAATTAATTTTAATATAATATAAAATGCTTTCTAATTTATAGGCTGTTTATGGATAATCCTGATATCCAAATTTTCGCAAATAGTGGATGTTGTATTTTTGATTTTGAGAGGAGCGTTCAAATCTAAAAGTTCAACGTCAACCTTTCTATAAAGTAAAGCCAATAATAATTTCATTTGAAGCATTGAAATATTTTTGCCTACACATGCTCTTAAACCTCCACCAAACATTGAAAATGAAAATTTATGATGATTTTTAATTTCTTGAGATTCATAAAATCTTTCCGGAATAAACTTTTCAGGGTCTTTCCAATAAAGAGGATTATTATTAATCCCTCGAACATACATTATAAATAAAGTGTCAGTAGTTGATGGCCAAGAATACCCTGCAATTTCATCAGCATGATCAGCATATCTTGATACGAGAGGAACTGCAGGTCTTATTCTTGAGGTTTCTTTAATAATTGCTTCACAATATTTTAACTTATTGAGGTCATCCAGAGTTATTGGTCTTGTTAGATCATCTTTGAAAACTGTTTTTATCTCTTCAAGTAACTTTATTTTAACATTTGGATCTTGTGAAATATAATATAATACAAAACAGAAAGTATTCGAGATCTATAAAATAAATTATATATGTGAGTTAGTAATTATAGAATGATTAGTGTTAAAATGTTAACGAATGGTATAAAGAGGTCAGATGCTTAACGAATTACTTTTGTATTATATAATTCGTGAAATACAACTCGCACCATATCAATCATCATTACTTTACTTACAGTATCTGAAGGCATAAATGATTCAAACAAAACACCAAGTATTTCATCATCAGTCATTGGCCTTGACAATGAAGAATCAACATTAATTTGAGAATGAATTTCATATGGAGTATTAGCAATAATCATAGAGGTTAATAGATGATTTCCTAATTGGTTCTTATTAAAGTTACTACTATTAACAATTTTTTCGATTTCTTTTCGTCTTTTTCTAATTCTTTCCATCGATTTTTTTTTCATAAAGTCACAATCATTCACCAAATTCTGAATTCGATCTTTGATTATAGGAACGTTTCTTAAAAAATTTGGCATAAATACAAATAGATTATCACTCTGAAAGTTTCTTACACAATTGGAATATTTCTCATATTCAATTATTTCTTTTGTGACATCAATGTTTTTTAATCTCTGATAATATGATTTCATCGCAAATGATGGTCTACCAATTAATACTCCGAATAAGAAATCAAACGAAAATTTAAACATCCAAGTAGATGCTTCAATAATCGTTGAATCATCAGGTGCTTTTAAATTAATCCAATAATTTATCATTTCTTCAAATAAATTATTTATTAGCTTAATAGTTTCGTTAGAATTACATGCTGTCATCATGGCTCGAGAAAAAATTTGACGATTAAATCTCCAATAGTTGTAGTCACAATTGAATGCAACTCCTTTGGTACTAAAATCGAAAAAATCCAAAAGCCCCCTATCTTTATTAGTTCTCATTAAATGCTTCGTACGATTATCTTGATCTGGTAACATAAATCTATCCACATATTCTGCACGACTAATCATTATATATCTAACACCAGCCATATTAAATTCAAATATTCCATTATACCCAAATTTCTTATTTAAATTATGAGTGAATCCATCAAAATCTACGTTAGAATTTTTAAGAATTTCTAAATTTCCTATCAAAGGAATTGGTAATGGACCAGGAAAAGGATTTGGACGAGTAAAATGGTTGTAATAAAAACGAAATATGTAAAAACATATTAATATTAATGAGAATTTAAAAATATCAATTTGTTTAATAATGTTAATTAAGGTTATAAGTAAAAAACCCATGTTTAATTTAAAAAAATCAATTAGTTTATTAATGTTAATTAAGGTTACAAATAAAAATTAATGTTTATTATAATAAAAAAAAAATAATATGATGTACAGTCAACTTTGTATTGATAGTTTTTTATAACAAAAAAATTTTTAATCATATAGCAATTACTATGTTTTATATCTCGAGCTTGTTGAAAAAAAAATTAATAATATGGTATGTTCGTTATAAAAGGTGAGTGTTGACTGTACTAGTTAAAGTTTTTAAATGTTTTTTTTTGTTTGTTTAAATAATCTAGAAAGCATTTTTAGTCTATATGGATTTGTTGCAAAATGAAATCTCATAACCGTACTTAAAGATTTACTATGATCAATTACAAGTTTTTCGCTTTGCAGCATTCATATTATGATATATTTGACCCTTATCGATAATTAAGAGATTTAATTAAAATTTGTCGATCCATATTATTTTTCATTTTCATCGATTAAAAAAATAACTTTAATAAAATTGGTTATTACAGAGATAATCTAGTCCGCGTTGACTATTAATTGATTTCCACATGGGCAGGACTTGAATATTATTATGGATTTTGGCGAGATTGGCAATTGGGTCTAGAATTATTGATTTTCAAAATAATAAATATACCAGGAGCGGAGTATGAAATACGAAGTATATGGTTTACAGGCAAGTTAAGTGATGTCCGCAATTCTGGGTATCTGATTGGATAAAAAATCCTTGTGACTTTTTGTAACACCCCAAACAATACTAAAAAAGGTTATCAAAAGAAATTGCAAATCTAATTGGTAAAAAAAAAACTCTTAACCGTAATATTGATGTTGCAATGAAGTGTATACCAGGAACGTAGTACAAAGTACGAAGT